>JAVJHY012109345.1:0-27668 GCA_035593235.1 Phascolosoma agassizii
TCTCGACAGACTTTCGCGTCCAAATCTGACCAAAATCTGGGCGCCAAAACGGTAATTTATTGTTTGGCACGTCCTTAGACAAGCAATTATGAATTCGACCGAATCCTTTTACTGATTCTGCTCTCTATAATTCTAATACTTTAACATTATTTGACTCTAGCCTGAAGCCAGCTGAAAGCGTCACTCTGTCCCTTGTTCCCACATTAGATAGAAATACTGCCTATGGCTTTCTGCAATAGATTTATTTCGAACAAGAAAAGCCATTGGCATATCTTCATCTGCTACACAAGTTAAAACCATATCTTTATACGTTGATACCCAGGTAGGCGATACAATAATATGTTCTGGCATGAAGCGCACTTCAACGGGAGTAAATTTACTTTTACCTAATCCAAACTCCTTGTTGCTGTAATTAAAGAGTTGTTTCGCTGGCACTTTCAGTTTAGCACGTCTTTCATGAAACGAGTTATAGTAATCCGCAAGTCCCTTAGTTATCTTCAAAAAGGCCCCCACCATCAAGTACTCACTCGTGCTATCCTTCATAATTGTGAAGTAATTCTCTTGCGCAGTTTTTATACCCTTCCAACCTTCATAAACATATGCGCCGTGCTCAAGCGGAGTTTTCACTCTAAGCTTAGCCAGCTCACTAACTAATGACCTGGCAAGACGTTCCTTCTCTTGAATAATATCGATTATTCTTTTCGGATCTTCGGCTTCAAATCGTTTTCTGTTTTTCCTAAGAGAATATGAGACAAGGGCAGAGGACATTAATTTCTCTAATGTGTCATAAACAATCACTCTATAAAGACCAGTTTTTTTTATAATAGGCCCCGTTGAAGACGGCCCTAGCTCCAATAACGCTAGATATACCTTCGCCTCGTTCTCTGAAAGCCCAAGCTTTATCAATGTCTCCGCATGCATTTTCGTAACCTCCTTGACTTGTGAAGTTCATTGTTATAGTATTTTTTATAACAACAGTAGTTATAAAAATATTTATAACTACTGTTGTTACCTAAATCTGATGTAATCCTCGGCAGTTACGCCGATTGCGAGTTATTAAGAAAACTGGAGCGCCATGCGAGCATTATTCACACAATCACACCCAAGTTATTTTTTCCTACTAATCTTTACCCTTATAATAGCTCCGAGTTCTGTTTGGGCAAAGAACATCAAACACATGAACAAACACATGAACGCTCCATTTCGAGTAGGCTTTATCACACCACTTACCGGACCTCGTTCATCGATTGGGCAAGACGCTCAAAGGGGAGCTCGCCTAGCCCTTCGGCACTTATATGGGGCGAACAGTCAATCTGTAGCAAATCTCGAAATTATATTTGAAGATAGCCAGGGACACCCAGCGCATGGCATGACAGCTTATCGAAAGTTACATGCTCAGGGCATTAAATTTGTAATTACACAAAACAGTAACGTCTCGATACCAATATCACGGTCTGCTAATAACGACGGTGTTATTCAACTTGCAATAAGTACAACAAGTGATGAATACTCTACTCCAAATGACCTAACCTTTCGCCTAAACGGAACCACCGAGAACGAAGCACAGCACTTAGTTGATTATATTTCTTCCCGTACCAGCAAGGTCCCTGGAAATATCGCTGTAATCACAATGGAGGATGAGTATCCTCTTCGGCTACAAAAAAATGTCCTTCAGCAATTTGCACAACGCAACATAAAAATTGCATTTGAAGAGACATTCTTACCGCAAGAATTGGATTATAGAACGATAATAACAAAGCTGAAAAGCATTAACACTAAATATGTAATTCTTCTCGCTTACCAAACCCAAGCTGGGCTTTTCGTTAAGCAACAAAAGCAACTAGGCCTCACGCCCGACGTAATAATGACTAGCACGCCAGTGAATAATCAAGAGTTTTTTGACACAGCCGGGAAGGCATCCGAAGGAACGTTAGTTACCTACATAAGGCCAAATATGGATCACCACGCGGCCGCTAAATATAAAATAGAGTACGGCCATGATGTAAATCTATTTTCGTCGCATGGATACGATGCCGTGCTTATTGCTCATAGAGCGTTGCGCAAATGTAATTTCACGCCAGACACTATTTGTTTAAAAAATGCTTTATTCAGCATTAAGAATTTTGAGGGTTTGAGTGGGAAAAAGAGCTTTGATGACACGTTTGGAGATATGGAAGATAACTATTCCATCCTAATTGCTACCGACGGCAAATTCGTTCCGATTCAATAAGAGTTGAAGAAACTTGCGCGTGATTTAAACCCTCACCGCTTATTCACAACCTCTGTCGCGTAATTCTTTATAGCTTTTAGGTCTAACTTACCGCTTCCTAACATCGGCAAAGATTCAATTTGAAAGAAACTATCTTTCTTAGGTATCCACAAATTTGGCAATCCTTGCTCGGTTAACTGTTTGACTATCTGACTGGAATCAACACTTACTGTACTTAAAACAACCAATTTTTCGCCCTTTTTGTCATCAGAGACTGCTGTGACGACACAAGCCGGTTCGTTATAACCAATTAATTTATTGATTTCATCCTCAACCTTAATATGAGGCACCATCTCTCCACCTATCTTACTAAAACGCGACAGACGATCGGTAATTGTCACAAACCCATCATCATCCACATTGGCAATATCTCCCGTTATGTACCAATCGTCACGCATAACTTCGCGAGTCCTCTGCTCGTCACCTAGATATCCCATCATCACGTTAGGACCCTTTACTAATAAAAGACCATCAACATTAGAAGAAAGAACTTCATGAGTCTCACTATCAATAATTCGCACACTTACTCCTGGAATCGGATGTCCAACTGTGCCTAATTTCTCGCCCACTTGCTTACCATCGGACGCCTCATAATCCGCAATGTTTAGCATAGCAACTGGAGAAAGCTCCGTAGCGCCAAAGCCCTCCCGAGGAATAATGCCAAATTTTTTCTCAAACGACATGGCAACTCTAGGTTTAAGTTTTTCCGCTCCAACAACAACATAACTAAGAGACTGAAACTGCTCTTTGGAGCATTTCCTAATGTAAACAAGTAAGAATGTCGGCGTACTCATGAGCATAGTTGCCCTATGTCGCTCGACTAAGTCGCCAATTGTCCCAGCATCGGTCGGGTTGTTGTGATAAACAACTCCAATACCAGCGAGTAACGGAAGCCAAAGTGTCCCCGTGAATCCAAAAGAATGGAAAAACGGCAACACTCCCATTACAATATCGTGACGTTTGACTTGACACACGTCACAGATACTTTCAACGTTAGAGGTAATATTTCCATGAGATAACATCACCCCCTTTGGCTCACCTGTGCTTCCGCTAGAGAATATTACCGTCGCCAAATCTTTAGATTCTGTCTTACTCGAACAAAGAAAACGAGGTACAATTGAAATAGGTAATATAAAAGCTATCGCAAACAACCTAAATCGAGACCACAACGATAAGTCACTTTTGCACGTTGCAACATCAATTAAGTCAACTTTCAATTCTAAACCACACTTTTCGAGAAATTCTTCATTTGTAATGACATTAGAAATTTTGCATTTTTCGATAGCATGTGTCACCGAACCTTGCGCAGCTGTATAATTTAAGTTAACTGGAACACGCCCAGCAAGAAGCAAAGCAATATTGCTAATAGCCGCCGGAGCACAGGGAGGAAGTAATATGCCAACTTTGTCATGAGCACTTCCTAACTTTCTAAAATGCTCTGCCATATGAAGAGCACGCATTAAGACTTGCCCGTAATTCAGAGACTTTGAGGATGAATCTACCATACACAAGCGCTTTGGATTACGCCGGGCTTGAGTAATAAAGCCCAAGTGAAGTAACTTATCTACTTCTGCGCGATAACAAAACGCCTCTGAGCCTAACTCAGAAACGGCACGTCTTACCTCATCGGCTTTCGAACTTGAATCAAGCGGTTTACCAAAAGAGATTGTAACAGGATAAGGTAGCTTCTTGGGAAATTTCCAGACAAACTTGCCGCCTTTAAAACTAAAGATACTACCCCAAAGCGCATCGATATGAACCGGTATAATGGGAACACTAGCTCCCTTCATTATTCGCTCAAAACCTTTTCTAAATGGCAACAACTGACCGGTTCGCGTAATAGCACCTTCAGCAAAAATACATACCAATTCCCCTCCCTCAACCGCCTTGCGAGCGACAGCAAGAGATTTGGCGATTTCTCGAGGATTATCGGTCGGAGATACCGGTATTGCCTTCATTACTCGACCTATGGGACCAACAATTCGAGAGTTATATATAGGTCGATACATCAAAAACCGAACAGGTCTCCGAATAGCCGCAAGCACAAGAGAAGGATCGACAAAAGAAACGTGATTACACACTAACAACGCCCCACCGCTGTCCGGTACAAAATCACGTCCCTCAACTCGCACTCGATAAACTGTATGAGAAAACACCCAGTTTATACACCTGACTAACATATCTGGCATAAGCTTGATAATGTACAAAGATACGCATGCCGTAGTCAGCCCAAGGATGAAAAACACATGAGTTGCGCTCATCCCTAGGATATCAACAAAACACCACTCAAGCGCACACGCAATCACTACTCCGAGAAACGACAAGAAATTAGTAGCAGCTATGAATTGCCCACGACTTTCATCGGGACTATTGTGCTGAAGATAAGAATTAAGCGGAACAATAAATAGACCACCACCAAACCCTATACAAGCGAGTAAGCCAAGTGAAACAAGGAAATTACCGTGAAATACTGATAGCAAAATGCCAAAGATACTAATTCCCGCAGCCCCGAGAGGAACTAAGCCCAACTCCACCTTCCCTTCAGAAACAATACCCGCAACAATACTACCAACACCTATTCCCACAGCAAGCGCTGTAAATAAAATAGCAGTATTCAAGTCACTGAGTGCTAGTGAATATTTAGCAAAAACTAGAGCGTTTAGCTTAAGTAATGCTCCGATAGCCCAAAAATAACTAATAGCTATTACAACTAGAAACAACGCTTTGTTAGACTTAATCTCAATTAAGCTAGAACGAACACTTTTTAGGAAATTTATCTCAAAACTAGATTTTGTTGCACTCGTTTCAGTCCTCGGAACTAAAAAACTAGCTAACAGTCCCAAACCAGCAATACTAACAACGAACAAACCTGGAATTACATATGGAGGTGCAGAAAATGCCTTAAGTAATCCGCCTATAGAGGTACCGGCAACTATCGCCAAAAATGTCCAAAATTCAATATAACCATTGCCTTTTGATAAATTCTTTTCTTCCAGTATCTCAGGAAGAATGCCGTACTTACACGGACTAAAAATAGTACTTTGTAGCCCCAACAAAAACAAAACGAAAAGAAGCCCTGAAACACTCTGCAATGTAAGGTAGTAAAAGCCCAAACACAAAACAACGAGCTCCATTACCTTCATAAGCTTAATAATTGAGGACTTCCTATACTTATCGGCGAAATACCCGGCATAAGGTGAAAACAAGATAAAAGGTATAACCAGCAGAGCCTCAGAAAGGGCAAGGTAACCTACGGCACCTTGTTGCTCTAACAATGCATCGAGAATAATCAGCGAAACAAATAATCTAAAGACATTATCATTAAACGCACCGAAAAACTGAGCTGTCATCAGTGCTTTAAAACCAGTTGCCGAACAATCTTTTCTCTCAGTCACATTCATCCCCACTAGCCCCGCGAAGTCAAAAACCTTACGACATCAATCTTACTAATAATACCTACGATATCATCAGAATTATTTACAACCACAGCAACACTATTTTGGTCAAACACTGGCTGAAGAACGGATAAAGAGCTATCCTCGTACACCCTTCCTTCAAGAGGCTTAGCAACTGTTTGCACCGCATCCTCAGGGTCAACATTAGAAGTTATCAAAGCATGCAGCAAATCGACTTCTTGAACCATATGACTGACTTTTCCATGTTCTGGAATAATGGGCATCTGAGATATTCCCAATGAACTCATGCGCGCCGCGACACTAGAGATTGATTCATTGACATTAGCGTATATGACTTCTTCTTTGGTTAATGAAAGTAAGTCCTTAACCGTCCCGAGACCCTTTTCGCTCTCGAGGAAACACATGTCTTTCATCCACTCATCGCTAAACTGCTTGCTAATGTAGCGATCTCCTGAATCACAGACAATCATTACCACGATTTTTCCAGGCCCCAGTTCCTTTGCTACTTTTAGAGCCGCAAACATTGTCGTCCCAGTGGACCCTCCCACAAATATTCCTTCTTCTCGCGCCAATCGTCGCGCAGTTAAAAACGAATCCTTATCCGAAACATTCATGACCTCATCAATAACGGACATATCAAGTGTCCCTACCATAAAATCATGGCCTATCCCTTCGACTTTATATGTTTTGGGTTTACCTACAGGTCGAGAATAAAACACATCTGAATATATACTCCCAAAAGGATCCGCACACACAACTCGAATATCCCTATTGGCTTCTGCCGCTTTTTCCTTTAAATACTTTGCCGCGCCAGAGACCGTTCCACCAGTGCCCATAGAAGCCACTAAGCAATCAATCTTACCATCAGTGTCCTCCCAAATCTCCGGCCCTGTGGTTAAATAATGGCTCTCAGGATTATCCATATTGTGATACTGATTCGTATAGAATGCATTTGGAGTCTCTCTCGCAATTCTTTTGGCAACCTCAACATAACTCTCTGGCGCATCATGCGCAACATCAGTTGGCGTCACTATAACTTCAGCGCCATAGGCCTTGAGCATGTCAATCTTTTCCTGGCTCATCTTATCTGGAATAGTAAATACGGAACGATATCCTTTAATAGCAGCCGCCATTGCAAGACCAAGCCCAGTATTACCAGAAGTACTCTCAACTAACGTCCCGCCGGGTTTAATATCACCTCGCTCTTCTGCCTTGTTGACCATATGAACGGCCATCCGGTCTTTAACTGACCCACCAGGATTTAGGTTTTCCATCTTGGCGTATATATCTGCCATATTTTCTTCAAGCATATGGTTTATTTTTACAAGAGGAGTCTTACCAACCAATTCCAAAACATTTTTATAAACTCTCATCTAAAAACTCTTCTCCAATTTTTCTTTTAAACCATGCAAACCTAATACGCTTGTTCGACATGAGGATTGAATTTAAATACATGCAAGTCGTAAGATCTCTCCTCCCCAAAATCAACAAACAGGACCTCCTCATATGAAAAATCAATAATAATGGTACCATTATCGCGGTTGATCTTTAGATCATCCTCGTCCTCAATCGGTATTTCAAGCTTTTTAATTTGCTTCATTAGGGTCTTTCGAATCTGATCGTCGGTAAACAGGCTCGCCTTTGCAGCCTGATTCTCCATTAGGCCAAGAACTTCGTGATAATAATAATAAAATGGGAGTACTTGATTGCCCACATAAGCGCCACAAAGCAAAATGAGCACTATTATCAACAAACCAAGCCGCCCTATTCCTTGAGCGGAGAAACGCCGAGTCTTTATAGAATTTCGAAACATACCAATAAGCCGTAAAAATTGCTGTTATTTAACATAAAATAGCTACATGAAGACTTCGTAGCAGCCCATTCCCTTATATCCGACAACTCTACTATGGCACTTTTGTCGTAAGTTGACTATATTATTGTAGGGTCAGGCAATCTATGTAGAACGAGTCTGAAAGTTCTCAGTAATCTCGCAACGCGAGGTCGAACTTAGTTTAACATTGACTGCCAGATATAACACCTAATCTTGAGATGAGTGCTTTTTACATGAAGACACACATAAAACGCCCAAAGCCAATGCTATTTTTCCTACCCGCTACTTTTCTACTTGTTTTGGGTGTTGGAAATGTCACGCTAGGCACTTACAAAGGACGTGAATACGAATCTATAGTCCAAACATTAGCTAAGCAGAGTTCTAACCAAGGACTGACACCCCCCTCTGCTCTGGAACGCATTCAACTGACGAAGCAAACAACTGGGAGGCTATATCAAAGGCAGAAAAAAGCCCGAGCTCGCGTGGACTTTTACAACCTGGTAACAGGTGGAGGAAAAGCGTTTCTACTCATAAGTATACCGTTTTTTGCGCTAGCCCTATTGATTAAGTTGCGAAACAATGTGTAGTAAATCACAAACCAGACAAATCCAAGCCCAAAGACACCGGCAAGCACAACACTTCCTCTAGGTGACAACTCGATAAATCCAATGCCAAGTAACTGCAACACTAGTTCCAAGGAACTCAGCACGTAAACAAAACTATCAACAAGCACAAGAGCAATACTCATAAAATCTTCACAATAATAAACACCAAGAAAGCTCATTGCGACAGCACAACCGCCGACTACTATACATGCAGCACAAAAGACAGGCACAACAAGCGCATTTATAATTGATCCTAATGGCACTAGCGTATTAAACCATAGTAGTAATACTGGGG
Organism: Phascolosoma agassizii; assembly: GCA_035593235.1. NCBI lineage: Eukaryota > Metazoa > Annelida > Sipuncula > Phascolosomatiformes > Phascolosomatidae > Phascolosoma > Phascolosoma agassizii. Next base: position 8,417 of record JAVJHY012109345.1, read on the forward strand.
TTGTACAGTACCAAGCACAAAAACTATAAATCAACGCTTTTAACACATAAGCTCGCGCTCTTGAGCCTGGGCTCTCAATATCAAGCATTCTTAAGATCTTATTACCAATGAGCAGTCCGATAAGAGCCGAAAATGTAAGTTGGCATCCGACTTCAAGAAACACCCCAGGCCATATTAAAACAACAATCACAAATGCCAGCGCAAGGGTTCTCTGCGCGTTGTTCCGACGACCTAGTACTAAACCAACAACTATAACGGCAACAGCACACAAGGCGCGAATTGTCGTTGGAGCCCCTCCAACGAGCATAGCGTAACAGCAAGCCAATAAAAGGCCACATAGTGATGCCGGCACCTCGGCTCGGACCCATAAAAGCAACACGCTTGCGCGCAGCAGAAGCCATCTCGTTAGTGCGTAAATAAAACAATATACGACACCGACGTGAAATCCAGAAACTACAAGCAAATGAGAAGTGCCGGTATGCTGAAACAGTTTCTTTGTCTTATCTCCGACAAGACCCTTTTCTCCTAGAGTCACGGCAAGAATAATGTCAAGGGCATCTCGACTCCCAAATTGCCGAATAAGTGAGATAAGAAACTCCTCTCGCCGGTTCGACCGAGTCTCCACCTGCTCTAAGTGATATACCTTCTCTACCGAACCATATGCTACATAGCCACGTCTAAACAAATATCCCTGATATGAAAATACAGAAGGTTTTGTCTCGTTAGGCTTTTTTACCGCTCGAATTCGAACGTTAAGTCTTACTATGTCTCTACTTTGTGCTCCTGACAAAGATAACCATGGCAAATCTGGGGCAGACAACAACACCTTTCCATTGAGCTCGCTCGACATTACACTCAGCCGCAATTCCCCTACCCTCTTGCGCTCGATAGGTTGTAGGATAGTACCTGAGATATCCAAAAAAATCTTCTCAGACGTATCCGACGTATCAAAAGTATCCCCTTTAAAACGACTAAGCAATGCTATCGCTCGCGCTGACGGCTGAGTGTGCAAAACAAGAGTGTAAGAACACAATGAGATTGCTATTGCTAAAAGCGCTCTTAAGCAGAGCGAAATAACTCGCTTCACTCCTTGTTTGTCTGAAAAACCAATCAAAACAAACCACAAACATAAAGAACTACCGAATAGAGCAAATAACTCGGTTCTTTGCGAATCAACGCTCGCTGCCGTCTGCCAGGTCAGAATTAGTGCTAGTAAAATAGTCGGTTCTAAGCTAGCCTTAATAACTGTTATGAGCCTTTCAAAAACAAGCCTTAGTATTATTATTGCGTTAGCTACTTTTTCCTGTAGCACGTCACCATCTCACATTCCATTAGAGACAGAAGCCAGTAGCGCCTCAGTCGATTGGTTCATCCATAAGTACAGCCTAATCGACAGTCCCCCAGTGCAAAAGTTCATATCACGAGTTGGAAGCAGGCTAGCTGAGAGTGCAAAAGTAGTTAGTTCTCAAGCGCGAGTTACAAGAACATGTCAATCAGACCTGATGTGGCAAATCTTTGTTCTCGACACGAATAGTCACAATGCTTTTTCGGTCGGCTCTCATATTATTTTGTTAACACGCGGTTTAATTCAACACACGTCTAGCGAAGCAGAACTAGCTTCAGTAATAGCCCACGAGATATCTCATGATTTGCTTTGTCACACGCGCGATTTACTACAGGACTCAAATGCTTCTTCCCAGTCACCGACTTACTCTTTTTCTCTAGAAAAAGAATTAAAAGCGGACACTTTAAGTGTTCAAATCCTTAAAGTAGCAAACTACGACATACGACACGCCATTGCTCCCCTCTATATATCTTATCGACAAAACGACAGATTAGTTGCAACGAAAAATTCTGACTGGCTGAAAAAGAGAACGGCAAACATGCATAGGCAGATTAACTCTACAAAAAACCATCAGCCCGCAACGGCATCAACAAGAGAATTCATGAAAGTAAAGTATTACTTAAGCGAGCGCTAAAGGGCCCTCTGTCTTGGCGCTGTCTTGGCAGATTAGTACTTTATTCGACTGCGAAGACTAGTCGAAGACGCACTTCCTTGCGAACCGGAGTTCCAACGAACTCCCGCTCGAGAATTGGAGTTACTAGCTCCTTTATAGCCTTCCTGACTGTAGCGCTTGGGGCCACGCAAGGACATGTTCTTTAAATTGTCAGCTTGTTTCTGATGAGACGCATTATGACCCTTTGCACTTTGGGCAATCACCGTGTACCCTCGCGCAAGACGTTGTGGTTTATTACTCTTCTCACTGTTGCGCTTTGCCTGAAAACGAGTGAAGTCGTCATCAAGACCACTGAGCATCGCAACGCTGTACTCATCCTTAAGTGATGCCTTATACGCATCTTTTTGATCGATCTTCGAGTAATCCACTACTTCCTGGTTACGCCCGCCACCAGAAAATGTAGCATTCTTTATTGAATGCCCACCAAGCTTACTCTCACGGACCTTTGGTTTTGTAAGAAAATCATCAGTTTCAGACCATGATTTCTTTTCAAACGGACTGTCTAGTAATCCCCCCTTAGCCTTTGGCTTTTTTGGCCCACCCCATCTTAACCTATCAACCCCCGCCTTCTTAGCTCCTGCGTTAACCAAAAAACCACCGCCATTGGAAAGAACGCCAAAAAGCGTGTCTATTAATGAAAACATGCCAGCCATAAATAAACCCTCCCGTTCTGACTCAATTACAAAAAAGCTCGTTACTATTATGTTATGAGCAATTTGACCTCACAAGTAGCATAAAATACGAGTTACGTGTGGTAATTCGCGCTATTGTTGCAAAGGAATATCGGTAATGTAATGTCTTTATATACAACAAAAGCCCTCTAAGGGGGCGTTTTTAGCCGCCGATACTACATTGCAATCATTATTTCGGAATTATCTACACCCGGATCGGTTACTCGAACACGATTTAAAACTTTGCCATCTTTGACTATCTTAAGAATCGCATAAGAAACTCTATCAGGTTTAGCCGAAATAAACTGAAACACGGTCAATTGTTTGGCCTCTTTAACCTCAAAGCGTCGAAAAAACTGCTCGGTATTAGATATGGGGTCATAATAATAAATTTCAACTTCAAACCGATCCCCTCCTTCAGATGCGACTTTAGTTGCAATCGTTAAATGTATCAAACGGCGATATGCAATACCTTTCTTCCATCCTGAAAGAGGTATCATAGATGAGTTATCCGACAACCTAACCAATCGTTTCTTGAAACTTACGGTCTCAACCCTAACATCACCCCACTGAAAATCTTCAGTCATATAATAATACTGGAGCTCAGATGCATTTGGCGGCTCATTATCATAAAAAGAATGAGCTGCAAGCCTTAGAGATTCTCGTTTAAGATGCCCACCTTTGTCGGTGTAGGTCTGTTGAATATATTCACCAAAATAATGCCCGCGACGAAGAATATGTAATATTTCCTTCCTTTGCGAGATTATCTCAAGTAGCACGACATAACCAGGAGCAAGGTCGCGATGCTGCCCGATGCTAACAAAACGCCAGCCCTCTTCGAAGAGTTGTTTTCGATCAAACTTTTCACACGCACGCTTAGAGGAACTATACTTAGGTTTGGCCAGCACACGGAGTTCTACAGCTTTATGAAGCTCTACACACGCTTGACCTGCACCAGTAGTTTGCGCCAGGCTGCAATTAGGCCATAAGAAAAAATACACCGTACATAGAAAAACAACCGCTACTATAGGATTCATGAGAAACTCACTAGTATTATCAAGCCACAAAAGTTCACGTTATCAATCCACACTTCCATATTATCGACATAATTTTCATGTTGATAACTGGCTAATAAAGTGTGCCCAAAACCTGATTTATGCACAACGATTACCTTTTTCTCACAATTAACGCTCGATCTTCTTGTGTTACGCAATTCAATTTGCAATGTAATGAGCTGAATTCAAGAACTTAACTGATTGAGTGGCACGATAGGGCACTATTTTTATCACCTATGTTGCCATTCAATATAACACCAAGTCACCGGGAGATCTAATGGCTGAGACATCACTTGTCATCGTCGAGTCGCCTACTAAAGCGCGTACAATTACTAAGTTTCTGGGTAAGGACTTTGATGTAATGGCTTCTAACGGCCACATTAGGGATCTACCCAACAGTGCCGATGAGATACCAGAATCGGTGAAAAAGGAATCGTGGGCACGCTGGGGAGTTAATGTTGATGATGGATTTGAAGCTTTGTACGTTGTACCTAAATCGAAAAAGCAACACGTCAAGGCACTAAAAGCAGCCCTAAAAAATGCTTCTGCGCTATATCTCGCAACTGATGAAGACCGCGAAGGAGAGTCAATTAGTTGGCACTTAGCTCAAGTGCTAAAACCTAAAGTACCAATTAAGCGACTTGTGTTTCACGAGATTACAAAAGAAGCGATTGAAGCTGCAATTGCCTCACCTCGGGATATTAACGAAGAGCTTGTCAAGGCACAAGAAACCAGAAGAATAGTCGATCGATTATACGGTTATAATTTAAGTCCTATACTCTGGAAAAAAATTGCACCACGACTAAGCGCGGGCAGAGTGCAGAGTGTAGCAATTCGGCTTTTAGTTGAGCGCGAACGTGAACGCATTAAATTCAAAAAGGCCAACTACTGGGGACTAAAGGGAGCTTTTTCCAAACCTGACACGAAAGAAGCGTTCCAGGCCCAACTAACACATGTTCAAGAGCAAAGAATCGCTACGGGAAAAGACTTCAATCCGGATACGGGAAAACTCACTAAACCTGACTCTGTATATGTCTTATCTGAAGAAAAGGCGTTAGCGCTAAAAGAGAAGCTTAAGAACACAACACCTTCTGTCACTAAAGTAGAGCAGAAACCTTATACGACAAGACCATCTGCACCTTTTGTAACTAGCACTCTTCAGCAAGAATCAAACAGAAAATTTCGCTTATCTGCTAAGCACACAATGAGTATTGCTCAAAGATTGTATGAGAACGGTTTCATAACGTATATGAGAACTGACTCAACGACACTATCGTCTCAAGCGCTCAGTGCCTCTCGAAGTCTAATCGAGAGACATTACGGCAAAGATTATCTTCCAGAAAATCCACGCATATATAAAACCAAAGTTAAAAACGCTCAAGAAGCGCATGAGGCTATTCGCCCGGCTGGAGAAACTTTTGTGTCTCCAGAAGAAGTGAAGACAAAACTAGGAGCGGAAGCGTGTAAACTTTATGAACTCATATGGAAGCGAACTGTTGCGAGCCAAATGACTGATGCTAAAGGTAAATACATTTCAGTCAACGTAACTTGCGACGATGCACGCTTTAGAGCATCTGGAAAAACAATTGAATTTCCAGGTTTTCTTCGCGCCTACGTAGAAGGCTCAGACGACCCCGATGCGGAACTAGCAGATAAAGAAAAGTTATTACCGAGCTTAGCTGAGAAAGAAACTCTTAATCTCGATAACATCGATCCCCTTGAGCACTTCACACAACCTCCAGCTCGATATACCGAGGGAAGTTTGATTAAGGAACTGGAGCATAGAGGTATTGGACGTCCCAGCACTTGGGCCTCTGTTGTCGATGTGGTCCTGTCACGCGATTACGCAATAAAGAAAGCCAATGCGTTAATTCCATCCTATACTGCTTTTGCGGTAGTAAATCTGCTTGAAAAGCATTTCACACACTTGCTCGACTACGAATTTACGGCTCGTCTCGAAGATGACCTGGATGCTATATCTAGAGGTGAGGCTAATAACATAAACTATTTAACCAAATTTTATTTCGGTGATGACAACAAAGGGCTCAAGACACTAGTTGAAGAGGGCGAGAAATCGATAGATCCTCGTGACGTATGTGGAATTCCTATTTTGGATGCCAGCAATAACAACGGCGAACTTGAAGTTAGAATTGGACGCTACGGTCCTTTTGTTACAGATGGAACTCTTCGGGCAGGACTTACCACAGAGGTAGCCCCAGACGAGCTTACCGCAGAGATTGCTCGCAAGATACTGACTGAAGCTAATAAGGAACCTGAAGCTCTAGGGAACCATCCTGAAGACAATCAACCTATTTACTTAAAGACAGGCCGCTATGGCCCATATGTTCAATTGGGAGAAAAAGAAGAAGACGGTCCTAAGCCTAAAATGGCTTCAGTGCCAAAAGACATGAATAGAGAGGAAGTTACGCTGGAATTAGCCGTTAAATTACTTTCTTTACCGAGAACCCTAGGGGAACACCCCGAAACAAAGGAACCTGTCGTAGCACATGATGGACGTTATGGACCATACATCAAAAGTGGCTCGGAAACGCGTTCAATTCCCACGGAAACAACAACGCCGTATGACATTACACTTGAGGCTGCGATTGCGCTCTTAAAGGAGCCCAAAACACGTCGTGGCGCGAGCAAGCCAAAAGTGCTAAAAGAAGTTGGTATTCACCCTGACACAGAGGCCGCAATTGTGGTCAGGAGTGGCCGGTATGGGCCATATGTGACCGATGGAGCAACAAACGCATCTATCGATAAGAATGCAAACCCAGAGGAAGTTACACTGGAACAGGCTATCGAGCTTCTCGAAGCGAGAGCTGCGCGCGTAGCTACTAAAAAACCAAAGGCAAAGACTAAAGCTAAAACGAAATCTAAAGCTAAGACTAAAGCAAAAACAACGAAGACTCCGAAACCAAAAGCAGAGACCAAAAAGGCAAAAACTACAGTAACAAGAAAAGCTCCGCAAAAAGCTAAAGCAGAGTAAGCGGAAGATATAATTATGAAAGACGATAAAACCGAAGACCCGTGTGGAGATTTTGGCAAAACTCAGCGCAATGCCGTAATATGGTTCTTGGCCATAATTGTAATTGGATCCGCGCTGACCTTTAAACTCGCTTGCATTGACGCTTGGATGTACGAAAACGATGCAGAAACTTTAGATAATCAAGCTTACAAGGAAAATCGCTTGGCGCATACATCTGTTGCTAGTGAGTCGATTGATGAGCGCACAAAAGCAGACATTGTGACTATTCGCAATCGCTAGAGAAAATCACTGTGCCAGTTCCCAAGTCATTGACACTTACCTTCTCACAAGGGGACATTGCTAAACGAGTCCAGTCTTTGGGAGAAACAATAGGCGATTGGGCTAAAGAGACACAAAAGAGTTGTGGCGAGCAGCCACTGGCCATTTGTGTTTTAAGGGGTGGAATTTTTTTCTTTGCGGATTTACTGCGAGCTATCGATATAAGTATTGAGCCTACGTTTTGCCGCACCTGGTCTTACTCTCTAGAAAATAACACTCAAAACTCTAATTCAATAAGAACCAACGTCGACGACATAAGCGCAAAAAATCGCCCATTGTTGCTTGTAGACGATATCTGCGATAGCGGCGCAACGTTGAAAAAACTTGAAGAGACTTTTGTTCTACTAGGTGCAAGCACAGTAAAATCAGTAGTTCTAATACACAGAACCATGTCCCCGCAACAGTACACCCCTACGTGGACTGCCTTTGAGTATGCGGAAAAGGATTGGTTTGTGGGTTATGGCATGGATGATAAAAATAGGAATGCAAACCTGCCGGATATCTACACATTAGGTGTAAGTGAAGAGCAGCGAATACAGCAATTCTAAAAGTAGGGAGTTTGAGCCAAGGTTGCTGCCCCTCACCGACATGGGGCAAATACACACTATTCCCAGCTTTCCTGACAACTTAGCTCAACCAATTTGGCCTATACCCCTGTAAATTCAGTTTTTTTCTAACTATTCTTGACAAAGTGCGTCCTTTGCTCTAATCTTAATGATGGGTATTTAACCCATTGCGGTAACTTTTAGAGATATGGTGGTCAAAATGAAGAATTTAATTTGTGCTTTAGCAATAACACTCAACCTAGTATCCACACTGAGCTATTCAGACACGGCGCATGCGCAAAATATGTCGCCGACAGCTGATTTCGACGGAGACGCAAAGAGCGATATTATTGTCTGGAGGCCGAACCTTGGGATGTGGTTCGTACTCACCTCAACTTCTTCTTTCGATTTTTCCTCACATGTCCAAATCCAGCTTGGACTACAATCGGACGTTCCCCTTGTTGGCGACCTTGATGGAGATAAAAGAGCGGATTTAGCTGTTTGGCGCCCACAAACTGGGATGTGGTACTACCGTCTCTCAAGTGAGAGCTACGAAACAATTAATGCCATACAATGGGGACTTCCATTTGACTGGCCTCTTTTCGGAGATTGGGACGGAGATGGCATTAGTGACTTGGCGGTGTATCGTGCGGAACTCAAGACATTTCTTGTCCTCCCTTCAAGCACTGGCTTTGATCGCAGCGGAGCTCTTTTGGAAAACAAAGTCTTAATGGGATCACTCGGTGACTTCGGCCATATCCCACTAGTCGGAGATTACGATGGAAACGGCATCGATGATTTTGTCACATTCTCAACTCACCCCGACATTCATTCGCTCAGTAATGCCAATGCCTTTTGGTCTGCTAAAACTACAGACAATCAATTGTTATTCTCACTCCCTTGGGGCAAACAAGACGATGAGCCACTTAGCTGTGACCTTGATGGAGATGGCGTAAGCGATCGTATTGTCGTACGTCCCGGCCCTGATATGTCGCTTAACTGGTATGTATTGCTTAACTCAGGTCTAGTGGAGGTCCATTCACTTGGACACTTTGCAGACATACCACTTTGCGACCGTGACTATGACGGTGATGGTCGAGACGATATATCAGTATTTCAACCTCAAGGAGCGACATGGAAAATACTACTGTCAGATAGCTTAGAAGAATTGCACATCCAATTTGGACTAAGTACAGACGTCGTTCCTGGACGAGCATATCACAGAGAAGTACCAACAGGTGGCTCGTATAGAATACAGCATTTTAGCTGTGGTGATTTCAACAAGTGCGAGATTGAACTAACTAGTCTCAATAATTTCGGTAGTGTTGCCGGTGACTACAACGATATCCCTGCTATATTCACGGGCCGAGACGCTGGCATGCATTTCCGAAAAGGAATGCCTAATGCAGGCTTCTCTGTTAGTTCATTATCGGATAATGGCAACATGATATTTCGGGACACCTCGTGGACATCTCAGAAAAGTTTCGTTTATGACGGCACACTAAAAGAACTGGGCACTCTCGGCGGAGAGAGCACATACGCGTCAGACATTAACAATCTAGGCCAAGTAGTAGGCTCTTCAAAAACCGCCAAGGGACAACCTGCTCTAACTCATGCCTTTCTATATGAGAATGAACAAATGCAGGATCTGGGCTCCCTTGGTGGAGACTTTAGCGAAGCATCTGCTATTAACGCAACGGGTCAGGTAGTCGGAGTATCATTGAATACAGATGGTAATTTCCATGCTTTTATTTACGATCGTCAGACAGGGATGCGTCAGATTCCGCACCCGGATGCAATAGATAGTGCAGCCGCCGATATAAATAATCGAGGCATCGTAACTGGTCATACTTCCGACATCGATAGCATTTGCAATAGTGCATTTCTTTATGACAGCAAGAACAACACAACCAAAAACATTGCATTTAACAAAAACATTGCAGACTGTTTTTTCCCTGTTAGCATTAATGACATGGAACAAGTTGTTGGGTATTTAGAGATTATAGACTCTCCTGAACGTCCGGTACTATGGGATGCTAATCGAGGTTTTACAGACCTTGAGTGCTACTACCCTCGTAACCTAGGGCTAGGGGAATTAAAAGTGAAAAACATTAACAATGCTCAGCAAATATTACTAACTTCGTTTCCTGCATCAAACCACCTAATGACACCAGTAGACATTTCATCACCACAAGCACCTCGGTTTTGTCCTGTCATTTCTAGTGCTATTTCAAGCAACTGCAATAAAACGAACGGTGATGGGACCCCAGTTGCTGTTGAGCCAGGAACTCAATGCACGATTGATGTTAATTTCTCGCTGCCCGATGGAACTCCGCTGGCACAACAACAAGTCAATCGGCAAAAAGTTCAGTATATTTCCGACTCTGATGGAGGATTCCTCGCATTTGATGACTCAACAAAAGCCATCACTAATTCAGAAGGTACTGCTCGGTTTACGTTTGAAGTACACGACACAAACTGCTATCGAGTTGTTGGGCCATTTAATAATCCACAACTGTACGAACGAGAGTCTGAGGTCATAGAAATTCACGTGAAGGGCTCAAAAGCACTAAATCATAGTTGCATTAGTCAGTAATGCAAAATATACCGTATCCAGAAAGTAACTCTACCATTATACTTTCCGGGTACGGTATAACTTGATTATTGAACATTTGCCAAGATTTTACGGGATAGAGGCTATTCGGATGCAATCAGATGAAGGAAGCTGGGACTTATGGTTATCCTTCAAATTCCCATCCTATCATTGCCTCATCACGATTTAACGATTTCTGGAGGGGCTAGAAGTTGCCAATACTTAACTTTAATTCAAGCTTATTGATAATATGATATGACTCGGCTAGCGACTCGATTATACTTTTCTATCGTTGCTTTTCTAGGGCTGAGTTTATCAGCTGTGGCTCAAGCCGAATACACCTGTAAGGTAAGTAAAGGGCAGCTGAAAACAAATCCAACTTATAAGATGGTTGCTGAAGCAACGGGCGGACAAATATTTACTTTATCAAGTGAGGATTTGGCTAAGCCCAATCTTTTGATCTCTCAATTAAATTATACTATTGCTTTCTTACATAAACTCTTACGCTAAAAAGTTCTCAGAAGACTCCAACTTCCAAGTGGTATATCCTCACTTAATCCAAACTGTTTTACCTTAGCACTATGTCCAAAAGAATTAAGAGACAATACAGCCCAGATGCCGCTATTAGGTCGCCAAATAGCAAGGTCACTCCGACCATCTCCATTATAGTCACCAAGAACAGGCTTATCACCATCCAAGCCCCAACTAATATGCAAAGGTCCACTACTCGTGCGAATATGCCAGCTACCGGTTTGTGGTCGCCAAATAGCTACTTCTGCGACACCATCTCCAGTATAATCGGCAGGAACTGGAATATCACCAACCTCACCCCAACTAAAAACATCTACTGTCGAATCCTCAAACAATACAAACCACTCTCCAGTACTTGGACGCCATACGGCAACATCCGTAACGCTGTCTCCGTTATAGTCAGCTGCGACTGGGATATCACCGCGCTCTCCCCAATAAACCACCTTAACAGCGCGAACTTTTGCGTTTTGTAACATAATATACCAACTTGAATCGCCTGGACGAAAAATAGCGTAGTCTGTCAAGCCGTCGCCATTATAGTCACCGGCAACAGGGATATCACCACTAATTCCCCACATTTGCTCGGAGACACTATTCTCGCCACTGAAAGTAACCCAATGTCCATCCGAATATATCGTTGGAAGGCTACGGTTTGCGCTTTTAAAGTTGCCAGCCGTTACAAAACCAAATCCAACATCAAGCTCTGGACCAAACTTTTCAACACCAAACACACTCGAACGCGGTGGTTCACCATCGACTCCAATATCAGTTTCATACATGCGCCCTTTCGCAAAACTGTAATCTGCACGCCAAAGTGCCAAATTTGTGAGACCATTCCCGTTAAAATCTCCAAATGTAGCAACCGATTTCAGATAGCTCCTTCTTCTAAGAAAAGTCTCTGAGGTAACATCAGCAGATTCTATAGCTAGAGCGAAAGTATTCTCCAAACCAGAAGCTAGATTCATCACGAAAGTTTGCTCACTAGCTCTGTCAAATAATACGAGCTCCGAAACCCCATCGCCATCACAATCGGTAGTTGTAACCAAATCCGTCCCTGATACGTTTGCAAAAAATTTACGAAGAGCAGCATCCTTAGAGAAAAGGACACTAATTTCACCATCACTCTGCATAACTCCCAAGTCACTTTTCCCATCGCCATCTAAATCAGCCACAATCGGAACAATCTTAGTTGCTAAGTCTATAACTCTAACAACAAACGCTTGGCGCATACCATTAGCAAGCCATACATAAAAGACAGCTTGGCCACTTGCACGGCGAACAAATATAATCCTATCTTCATATCCGTCGCCATCTACGTCTCCATTCATTGGAAACAATATCGCGCTAGATTCCGGTATAAGTTCATCTATATCTCGAAGAACCTGAGCAGGCATTGAAGAAAAAGAGATGTACCAACCGTCCCCTGGACGAAACACTGTGGGATCGGAAATAGAATCTCCATCAAAATCTGCCACCAATGGAACATCCCCTTCAAGCCCAAACGCTAATGTTTGCGTTTCATTTTCTGTGTCAATTAACCAAGACCCGTTTCGGTAAATCGCTCGATAAGAAGATAAATTATCACGAAATACTATAGGACTATCTCCAAGAAGCCCTCCAAATTGCGTTTTGTTCTGAAGTTTTCCACTACAATCAAACTGCCGCCAGATACCAGTGTCGGTATTGTAAATTCTGAAGTTCCCTTCATCGCTACGCTCAGCGCCAACACTGTTTCGAACAACATCTAATGACCCAGGCCACCCCAGAGGGCTAGTGCTCTTTGTTGAGTCTGACAATAAAGTTGGTATATCTAATTCTACCGAAGTTGTCTTAACACCATCAGTGGCATGTAGTACAAATAGCTTATTCTCATTTAAAAGATTGGTATTACTTGGAATCGTTATGTCAATTTGATTAACCTTATAGCTTATAATCGAACCTTCAGGTATCCGACTTACATCAAAGCGCAACTTTTCACTTTCAGGGTCGACAGTTCGCAAACTAAAGTGAATTCTATCAGAACTGTTGCTAATGAGAGTATCCTTCTTTAGCTCGACAACAGGCGCGATATTGCGCGGGATAACCGAAATTATAAATGCCTTCCTACGCATCTGCCTCAATGAATCTATCGCTTTAAAAATTAACCGATATCGCGCAGGAGAGACAAATGGGACTTTCCAATCCAAAACCGCTTGATTCCCTGACATATCGAGACTAGCACCTGGCATCGACTTTAATATTGAGATATTTTCAAGCGCAAAAGAGCGAATCCTATCACCTACATCAGGGTCCCTCGCTTGAAACGTTAACCCCAACCTAGAACCTTCTTCAACTACCAAATCCCCTGCTTCGGAAACTTTAATGTCAGGCGAGTGATTAACATTGCGCACCTGAATTAATAAAGACATTTGTGCCGTAGCGTGAATAGTCTTTGCTAAGATAGAAACTAGAAACTCAGTATTAGGCCTACTAGAACTAGACACTTGAAAATCCGGTACGTAATGGATACTCCCATTGTGGGAATTAAACAACGCACCTTTAGGTAAGAAACTAGCTTCATAGGATAACCCTGGTAGATTCTCCGCACCTTGAATGCGCGCCTGATAGACAAAAGTGCTACCTTCCAATACGCTTACTACCTGCTCACCTCCTCCCTCAAAGACAAGCTCTTCGTCACTGCTAATATCTATATCGTTATGATTTTCGCCATCCTCTCCGACTGGCGAAGGAATTTCTGAAAAACACTCCCCTCCTGGCGACCCCACGGCTGTGTGACGTTCGTATTGAGCAACCGAAAAAGACGAAAATCCATTAGAATTTGTTTTAAAAAATGGCCACATAAGAGAATTAGGATCCAAACCATCATGAGTCATTCCCACATAATGCCCAATTTCATGTGCAAGAGTAGACGCAAGACTCAGTTTAGCCCCAGGAAAGTCCCCTCCCTGACTTACAAATAAAACTGAATAACTAGGCGCGATACAAGACGAGGCCGTATACGCTAAACCAAAAGTGTTATGAAAATTAGTACCGGCGAAAACAACTCTTAGAGAGTGCTCTGGATAGTTTCTGCCATCCCATTCATCTTGCAATGTATCCAGTGCAGCAAAGGCATCGCCACTCTGGGCTGCCTTTGCATACGGATCCACAAATCCATCTCTAAAGATTTGCACTCCTACTAAATGAATACGAAGTCGTAAAGTTCTTAAATATCTGTTTGCGGCTTGAACAGATTGTAATATCTGAGTAATGATTTCATCATCACTACGCAGTCCTGAAAATTCTCCCGGAGCAACCGCAACTAAATCAATCTGGCGCCAAGCTGTAATTACTGGGGCACGATTCATCTTCTGCGTTGGTGGTTTTGCTACTTCCTGATGCTTTAAAGAGTCCTCTGACAACAACGCAATTCCGTCATCGACACGGCACAGAACCCGTACACCCTCATGGCCCCGGTCAATTTGGGAAATTTCATTTGATAAGTCAATATTTAGATGTGCGCTAAGAGAAGCTTCGTCGTAAAACGCACCAGATACTTCCTGCGCACTGAGCACTGTTGCCGGATAACAAACGAAAGCTACGAACAACAAGCGAAAAGTGAAGCCAAGAAAAAAATCGACCATAATATATTTCCTGGCTTTTTGTATTTGTGGTCAAAATTTTACACAAACACACAATCCATCACTCAAGACTTGCCTTTTTTCTCCTGTTGTGCTGACTTTTTGAGCCAGAATTACTGATTTTTAATAATTTTTCAAGGTTACCCGAACATGAAGGGCTTCCTAGCCGATATTCACCGCTAAAACAAGCATCACAAAAGTCCTTGCGTTCCCCCCCGAGAGCCTTGTAAAGCCCTGCCATACTTAAATAGGCAACGGAATCCGCACCGGTATACTGCGTAATGTCTTCTATTGAATGATCTGATGCAATAAGCTCCTCTTTAGAGGGGGTATCGATGCCATAGTAACAAGGACCTGTAGTCGGTGGGGAACATATTCGCAAATGAACCTCACGTGCACCGGCAGCACGAAGCATTGTGACTATTTTCTTACTGGTTGTTCCACGCACTATAGAATCATCAACAACAATAACCCTCTTACCATTAAGCAATTCGCGATTAGCATTGAGCTTAACTTTTACTCCAAAATTTCTAATTGATTGCTTAGGTTCAATAAATGTTCGCCCTACATAATGATTTCGAATGAGACCAAATTCCAGATTTAGGCCTATTTCTTGCGCATAACCCACAGCCGCCGGAACGCCAGAATCAGGCACAGGAATAACTAGATCTGCCGGCACCGGTTTCTCCCTCGCCAATTCGGCCCCTAGGGTTTTGCGCACTGTATATACATTGCGCCCATCAATAAAAGAATCTGGTCGTGAAAAATAAATATACTCAAAGATACAAAATGCTTTATCGGGTTTAGAGAAAAAGCTACTCTTTAATTCCCCGTTTTCAGAAATCTCTAATATCTCGCCCGGCTTAATATCGCGAACAAACTCCGCCCCTACCAAATCAAATGCACAGGTCTCTGAAGCGACAATAAAACCATCATTCATCTTACCAAGCGACAATGGCCGAACCCCATGAGGATCACGAACAGCTATTAGACGATCCTTCTCAAGAAGAACCAGCGAGTACGCTCCCCGAACAGGGCTAAGAATACTTAAAAGCTTTTCTACCGTCGGAATGGACCGATCGGCATGAGCTAGCAGGTGCAATATAACCTCTGTATCTGAGGATGTAGAAAAAATCGCACCTTTTTGCTCTAACTGCTCTCTTAGCTCACAAGCATTGATGATATTTCCATTATGAGCAACAGCTATCGGGCTAGTTCCGAGATTTGCAACAAGAGGTTGAAGATTCTGCCAATTCTTACTGCCACATGTTGCATATCTTGCATGTCCTATCGCTGATTTTCCCTTAAGACAGGATAAGCTCTCCTTATCAAACACTTCAGACACTAGCCCGGTGTCTCGCTCTATATCAAAAGACCCCTCATGAGAAGAAACAATACCTGCTCCTTCCTGCCCCCGATGTTGCATTGCATACAACCCTAGGTAACAATAATTTGCAGCCTCACTATGCCCAGTAACTCCGATTACAGCACATTCTTCAGTAAAACAGTCTTCACAACGCATTGAGCAACACCTTAGGACGTGCCAAACAATAAATTACCGTTTTGGCATCCCATCTTCAGGCCATCTTTGAACACGAAAGCCCGCCGAAAAATCCTCGTTTATCTCGATAAAGTCCGGTTTCTCGACAGACTTTCGCGTCCAAATCTGACCAAAATCTGGGCGCCAAAACGGTAATTTATTGTTTAGCACGTCCTTAAACTGGAGTAAAATCCATACTTGGTTTAATTTCTAGTACCGTCTCAACTAACAATTTTGCCGCTAGTTCCAAATCTCGCAAATCTACAAGTTCAACCTGTGTATGCATGTAACGATTTGGAAGACCTATCAGAGCAGTTGCAACACCACTACGCGACACCTGCATGACATTTGCATCAGTGCCAGTAGCTGCAGGAGAACCCAGTGGTTGAAACTTAAGCTTTTTCTTTTTGGCCGTTGTAGTGAGCAATTTTTCGAGAACCGGATTTATATTCGCACCTCTAGAGATAGTCGGACCATCTCCAAGCTTAACCGAACCAATTTCTTTAGCATCAACACCTGGATTATCAGAAGCATGAGTCACATCGACTGCAATACCTACTTGGGGGTCAATACCAAAACAGGATGTTTTGGCACCTCTTAACCCAATTTCTTCTTGCACCGTACTAACACCATAAAGCGCAACTGACTTGTTCTTCTTCCCTTTTAAGGCACTAGCAAAAAGACGAAGTGTTTCCATAACGACAAACGCCCCTACTCTGTTGTCTAAACCTGGAGATGTAATTATATTTTTATGCAATCTCTCCACACCAAGAGCATAAGTCACGGTATCCCCAATTGCTACACTTTTTCGAGCTTCTTCTTTATTCTGCGCGCCAATATCTATCCACAACCTTTTTAGCTCGATTTTTTTTCCCCTTTCCGCCTGGCTAAGCAAATGCACAGGTTTATGCCCAATAACTCCAGGCAATGAACCATCTTGGGTATGCACTGTGACCCTAGAACCCGGTATCACACTTGGGTCGAGCCCACCGACAGATCGAAAATACAAATACCCTGAATCATCAATATGAGTAACCATCATACCAATCTGGTCACAATGCCCAGCAAGCATAACCCGAACTTTTCCATCTGGATTAACAACAGCGCTTAGATTACCATGAACATCCACTTCTACTAGATCTGCATAACCCTTTACCCGCTTCTTAATAACTTTCTGAATGCCCTGCTCAAAGCCAGAAACAGATGGGGTAGTTAAAAGTTGAAACAAAAAATCTAATGATGCCTTTTGCATGTAGTTACCTTCTAGTAAGAATCCTCAAATAATAATTCAGTCTACCAATTCATCTCAACCCATAATAATGGACTGTATTTTAGCCCATTATCTACTTTTACATAGCCAGTGGAATAATACCCAGAAACTCGCTGTGAGCGCATGACATTTCGTAAATCATCTGGAGCAACATACACCTCGTTTTCCAGAACATTCACCTTACGTATTTGCTCTCGCCGCACTCTCTTAGCTTCTTTACCATAGAATCTCCCAGAATTACCACGAGAGTTACTGCCGTCAGTTAATTTAGATACCATTTTCAAATCCGCTGCGAATAGGCCAAGAATATCTCTAGCATGATGAACTTCCTGCTGACACTGAATCCTATCGTTTTCATCTAGGGAACAAGCATCATCTTTTGCTTTAAAATCTGTCAGCCTTAAACCTCCTTCTAGAATCTGAGCCGAAGCACTATATCGCCGACTAGCGCGGTCACCTAGAACTACCATTACTGGATTATCAGAAGATGGGAAAGTTTGCCGTCGCAACACAACAAGCTGCCTTAACGCCTCTGCCATTTGCATACGAAACACCTCAGCGTCCCTGTTTCGAGTACCAAGCCCTTTTTCAAAATCCATTGTCACAAGAGAAATAACTCGAGTTTCTTTATCTCCCTTTTTCGCGACACGAAGAATGATCTCAAAAGGAGAGCGACTAAATTTTGTCTCGACAAAGGCATCAAACTTAGGAAGTAATTTGTCAGTATGAGAAATCAATGATACCACTTCAGCACTATCAGATTTCAACAAAAAACCATTGCGTATCAGCTTATGATTCGAGTCTCCAACAAAACCCTCCCACGATTCTCCAGTGACTTTCGTTAATTTCCGGGCAAAGCGTTTTAAACCATTCTCCGCCCATTTTCGATCTCGGCCAATAATTCCCTGAACAGCAACTATGTCACATTTAGCTTTATCAATCGCAGCCAACAGAGATTTTTCTTTCTTTAGAAAGCCATCTGTCTTTTTTTTCAGCAAGCGCCTTATCTCTGACCTCAGGCCGTGGGAATAAAAATTCAACGTACAGGCCCGAAACTCCGGCTCTGCTCGAGAATCTCTATTGTAGCGTCTTCGCACCTCTTGGCGATAAATAAGGACACGCTTTCTTTGTGCCGCTATCGCTCTCTTTAGCCGCTTGCGACTTTTTCGCGACGGAATATATTTTCTTTTTTTTGCGCTCCCAGACAGTTTTCGACTATTTCTCCCTTTTTCTACCGACTCAGACTTATCAAGTACCTCGTCATCTTCGATAACAACGTAGTTGTTTGGAGGGGTATCATTTTTTGAATCTACGGATTCATCGCTTTGCACATCCGATGGCTTTACCGGCACCCACATATCAAGCGGCGCTAAACGCTCCTGTTTTTCAGAAGATGAAGAGGACTCTCGAGAAGAAGTGGACTCGCCTTCAGAAGCTTCCGCACAAACGTCCCTTAAATCAGTAAAACTACCGACAAGAAACAAACACAAGATTAATAACAAACGCGACAAGCTATAAATTTCCAGGCTATTGCAAATAGCTTTTCTCATCTTTCAATGAAAACCACAATGAAACTGGAGCGGGCGATGGGATTCGAACCCACGACCTCCGCCTTGGCAAGGCGGCATTCTAGCCACTGAACTACGCCCGCATGAGAGACATGCATCGCACTATGATAATGCGTCAGCCATCGCTTTTACCCTTTAGCTCCTAGTTGTGCAAGGTCATTCAAGCATAACTGCTAATTAAGCAATGAAACCGCTTCGGCTATTCGACCAAGTCCTTTCTTAAGGGTTGCCTCATCTACCGCAAAACTCAAACGAAACGCCATAGGATCCCCAAACGCCTCTCCTGGCACCACGATAACCGCAAACTTATCTAGCAAATAACTGCTAAAATCGCTAGCCGAATTGATTGTTATTCCGGAGCTACGCTTTCCTAAAAGTCCCTCGATGCGAGGAAAAACATAAAACGCTCCTTTTGGCCTTTCCGATAATTCCACTCCATCAATTTCTTCAAACGCCTCACAGACTATATCAAGACGACGGCTAAAGGCATCACACATCGTGTCTCGTGTAAACTGAGTGCCCATTTCCAAA
>JAVJHY012110416.1:0-13099 GCA_035593235.1 Phascolosoma agassizii
CCGACCCGTCGAACGACCGGCTCCACGATGCGATCGAAGAGCAAGTGGATCGGTCGCAAGGCCTGGTGCATGACGTAGATCGGGAGCGCCACGGCGAAGCCAATGCGACGCGGATGACCGGCCGCCGCCGCCTTCGGCAGGACCTCGCAGAAGACCAGGACGAGCAGCGTCATCACCGCGGTCGAAACCACCAAACCGGTTCCAGGCCCGAGCACGCTGATGGCCAGGGCGGAAGCCGCGCTGGCGCCCAGAATGTTCACGAGGTTGTTGCCGAGCAGGATCGTGACTAATAGGTGCGAGGTGTGATCGAGCAAATCACGCGCGGCGAGGGCCGAGGGCCCCGAGAGCGCTTCGACCTCCTCCTCCAGATCCTGGGGGCCGAGTCGCAGGAGAGCGGTCTCACTCCCCGAAAAGAATGCGGACAGGAGCAGACAGACCAGAACCAAGACCACGAGGGTCAGGGCATCCATTCAGAACACCTCTCGAAACGGACAAGCGTCGACCGCAGATTCTGCGGTCGAGACTCACCCTGGGGCGTGGCCGCCCGCGCGCGCGCTTTGCGCGGCTGGGGTTGCAGGGGATCCCTGCAGAACCAATCGGGGGCCTCTGGGGGCGACGTAACCATCGACCCTTCGAGGCTATCCCGCACCCCGGGGGACGGCAACGCCTTGCCCTGGTGCCGTCGAAAAGCCTCCTCGGGGCACAGGTAGGGCCCGGGCCCCTCGGCTGCTGCCGGACGGTCCAAGGGCAGGGGCCGTCTCTCGGGGTGCTCGACGGGGCTAGCGGCGTGAAGGAGACGCCGAGCCGTCAGCCCAGCGGCAGTACATTGGTTCCGTACCCGGCGGAGTTCTTTTGGCTCCGGCCCTTAGCCCATCCCGAGGTCGAAGCGGTCGGTCCAGCGCACCCGGCGCCAGCCGCGCCGAATCATGCAGCCGTCGAACTTGTCACGGTGGACAATGCCCTGATCCCGGTCGGTCAACTGGTGGCAGATCCGACTGGCCTCGCGGAATCGGCCCTCGCGACCCTTCGGGATGTGCCAGGGATCACCGGGCCCCCCTGCGCAGGAGAGGGCGAACGACCCAAGGAACAAGCCCACCAGCCAGCCGGCCCGCCAGTCCACCCGGAGTCGGCTCTTGGCCACTAGGAGCCGCTCGGGATGTCTCGGAACGGCTTGCCCTTGTCGACCCGGTGTTCGGAGGGCAGCCCAAGGACCCGCTCGGCGATCACGTTCTTCAAGATCTCGTCCGTGCCACCAGCAATGCGCAGGCCGGGCGATCCCAGATAGGACTCCTGCCAGATCGCGTCCTGCGGAACCGCGGACGGATCCAGCACACCACCCATCGCGCCCTGGAGCTCCATGGCGAAGGCTGCCAGATCCTGACCGAAGGGAGCACCGACGGCCTTTCCAATGGAGCCCTCGGGCCCGGGAATGGCACCCCGAGACAAAGCGGACAGGGTTCGATAGCCCGTGTACTTGAGCCCCGTCGACGTGATGAAGGCATCGGCCAGACGCTGGCGAACCGACGTATCGTCGATCGCGGGCCGACCGTTCTTCCGGCACTCACGGGCCAGCTTGAACAAGTCCTTGGTACGCCCCCCGCTGCCGCCGGCGCCGATCGAAACGCGCTCGTTCATCAACGTCGTGATGGCGACCTTCCAGCCCTCGCCGATCCCGCCGAGGCGGTTCGTGGCAGGAACGCGAACGTCATTGAAGAAAACTTCGTTGAAACCGGCACCCCCGTTGATTTGTTTGATCGGTCGGCACTCCACGCCAGGCGCGTGCATGTCGACGATGAAGTAGGTCAGCCCATCGTGCTTCGGCAATTCGGGATCGGTGCGGGTCACGACCATGCCCCAGTCGCAGAAATGCGCGCCGGTGCTCCAGATCTTCTGGCCGTTGATCACCCACTCGTCACCGTCCAAGACAGCGCTGGTGCGCAAGCCGGCGAGGTCGGATCCGGCGGAGGGCTCGCTGAACAACTGGCACCAGACCACTTGGCCGCGGGCCATCTCTTTCACGTACTGGCTCTTCTGCTCTTCGGACCCGTGAGTCATCAGCGTGGGCCCGAGCATTCCGTGACCGATCCCATAAATGTCCACCGGAGTTTTGAACTTGGCCTGCTCCTGGCCGAAGATCACGTTCTCCATGCGGCCCATACCTTGGCCGCCGAACTCCTTGGGCCAGGTCAGCACCGCCCAGCCGTTGTCGAACTTAGTGGCCTGCCAGTCTTTGGCCCGTTGGATGGCCCCGTCATCCTCGCGCTCGCCGAGCAGGTTCGGGGCGACCTCGTCGGGGTCGAGCAGCTCTAGATGTTCGGAGAGGAAGGCGTGAGCCTTAGCGCGAAATTCCGCTTCTTCGGGAGTGTCGTCGAAGTTCATGGTCTTTCCTGTCTTTCGAAATCGTCGTCAGAGGGAGTCGGGCTTAGGCCGCGATCGTGGCATCGAGACGCTGGACCAGCTTCTCGCGCCACTCGTCCGGCGTACCCAAGCCATGGCTCGTGCCTTTGGCCCGTCGATAGAAGAGATGGCAGTCGTATTCCCAGGTGTATCCCACACCGCCGTACATCTGAATCATCTCTTCCGAAGCCAGGCAGAACGCGTCGCTTGCTGCCACGCGAGTACTGCAGGCGGCAACACCGACTTCATCGTTCTCCTCGCCCAGAGCCCAGGCCGCGTAGTAGCCGTTAGAGATCGCCACCTGGATCTTGCAGTAGACGTCGGCCATGCGGTGCTTCAGCGCTTGGAACGAAGCCACGGGACGCCCGAAAGCGAAGCGGCTCATGGTCTGAGCCTTCGTCAGGTCGAGGGCCGCCTCGGCGCCACCGATCTGCTCGTAGCCGAGCAGCACGGCAGCACGGTCGAGCACCGCCGCCGCAACCTCACCACCCTTCCCAGCTTCACCGAGCCGCTCGCCGGCGGCCCCGTCGAAGTCGATGCGGTAGAGCGGTCGGGACGGATCGAAGGATTCCAGCGCGGTCACGGTCACGCCCGGATCGGCGAGGTCGACGAGAACTAGCGAAGAGGAGCTGCCCTCTTGGGCCAGCACCACGACGGTGCCCGCAGCGCCAGCATCCGGCACGGGAATCTTCGTTCCGCTTACCTTGATTCCATCGAAGCTGACCTTGCAGATGCCCGGATCGAAATCGCCGAGACCCTCGGCCATCGCGAAGGTGCCGATCAATTCGCCCGAGGAGAGCAAAGGCAACAGCTTCTTCTTCTGGTCGGCACTGCCCGCGCGAAGAACGGCTTCCGTCGCCAGGTAGACCGAAGAAGAGAAGGGAATCGGTGCGAGGCTTCGCCCGATCTCCTGGGCGATCAGCACAAGTTCGAGATATCCCAGCCCTGCCCCGCCGTACTCTTCCGGCACGACCGTTCCGAGCCAACCCATCTCGGCGACGCCCTTCCACAACTCCGAGTCGTAGGTGGCCTCCCCTTCCAGGACGGCCCTGCACTTCTCGAGCCCGGCATTGCTCTCGAGGTAGTCTCGAGCGGTTTGCTGGACGAATTTCTGATCGTCTGAAAATTCCAGATTCATGAAGTCCTCGTTCGAATCTCTTGGGGCGGGCATTATAGACGGGATGCCGGTCTACCGCCTCGACGAGCAGCTTGGTTTCCCGCCCCCGGCAGAGGCCGAAGAAGGTGGGCTCCTGGCCGTCGGCGGAGACCTTCGCCCCGAGCGATTGTTGTTGGCGTACTCCATGGGGATCTTTCCCTGGTATGACGAACCCCCCGTTCTGTGGTTCTCCCCAAGTCCCCGAATGGCCCTGGAGCCGGCGTCGATCCACGTCCCGAGGCGGCTGGAGCGCACGCTTCGCCAAGGTCATTTCCGTTTCACGTTGGACCGGGACTTCCCTGCGGTGCTCTCCGCCTGCGCCGACACACCCCGGCAGGGGCAGCAGGGCACCTGGATCAACCCGGACATGATCCAGGCTTATCAGGAACTACATGAGCTGGGCTTCGCCCACTCTTGCGAGACCTGGTTGGATGATGAACTGGTCGGCGGGGTGTACGGAATTTCCTTGGGCAGAGCCTTCTTCGGAGAGTCCATGTTCCACCAAGCCAGGGATGCGTCCAAGGCCGCCCTGGTCACGCTGATGCGGCAGCTCGCCCACTGGGAGTTCGAGCTGTTCGATTGTCAGATGCACACCGATCACCTGGCGACTTTCGGCGCGGTCGAATGGCCTCGTGATGTCTTCGAGGGGGCGCTTGGTCGTGCACTTCAGCACGAAACCCGACGGGGCTCCTGGGCGCTGGATCTCACGAGCCCCTGACTCCCCGAGTTTGGGACCCGTTGCTTTCTCGATCGTCGCTTGCGACCGCATGCAGGCGAGACTGCGCTTGTGAGGTCGGGAGAGCCGCGGGGCGGCAAGCCGAGGTTATGCGAGCGGGCCCTGTGTGCGAAGAAGATCCCGGAAGTCTGGATGGGCGATGCGGATCAGGGCCTCGGCGCGCTCGCCCACCGTCAGGCCAGCAATCTCGGCGGCGCCAAACTCGGTGACAACAACATCCAGTTGGTGACGCGGCGATGTCACGACAGCTCCTTCAGCAAGGCGACCGGCAAGGCGAGAGACCGTTCGATCTCCGACCCGCGCCGTAGAGGGCAGACAGAGGAAAGACCGATCGCTGCCGTCCAGGCCCGGCCCACCGGTAAAATCTTCGTGACCGCCGATCCCGGAATACTGGGCTCCGCCGCGGGTGTCGGCCACGACCTGGCCCGCCAGATCGACAGCCATGGCTCCGTTGATGCAGACCATGTTCTCGTTGGCAGCAATTCGTTCGGGTGCATTCACGTCTTCGACTGGCAGAAAGCGCACCTCCGGGTTCCTCTCCAGCCACTCGTACAGCTCGGGACTTCCGCCGGCAAAGGTGCAGATGGAGTAGCCGTCGTAGAGCCCCTTCTTCTGGTTCGACACCCGCCCAGCCTGGTGCAGATGCATCAGGCCGGTCGTGAACATCTCCGAGTGTATTCCGAAGTCGCCCTTGCCCGACTGCGCCAGTTGTTTGACGACCTGGCTCGGGATCGCACCGATCCCTGTCTGAAGAGTCGAGCCCTCAGCAACGAAGGGCTTCACGTGTTCCGCGATGCGAAGTTCGACATCGCCCCCGGGGCTCTCGGGTACCACGGGAAGCGGCGAGTCCGCCTCGATGATCAGGTCCGCTTGCTCGATAGAGATCGCGTGAGGCGCATCGGGCCCCAGCCCGAAAGTGCGCGGCAGGTTCGGGTTCACCTCGACGATCAGCAGTCGATCGGGATCTTCCCCCGCCTTGCGAAGCTCGTGGGTCGTCGCACCTGCGTGCAGGGAGAGACTCATCCTCCCCTGGTCGTCGGGCGGTGCCGCGACAGTCGCCATCGCCCGCGGCGCGAAGGATTCGAGGATGCGCGTGAAGCGGCGAAAGTCTGCGGGAACGAACTGCACGTCGTAGCCTGCAGCGGCCAGGCCCCGCTCCACCGGGCCGAAGAAACCGCTGCGCAGCTGGACGCCGGGCTTCGTGAAGACCTTGTAGAGCCCCATCAACAGCGCGCCAAAGACCACGAGTTCTTCCCAGTCGTCCCGCTCTCCTAGCGCCGTCAGCAGCGCCGGGGGCAAACCCGGGCCGAGCGGGAGCCCGAGCCCGTCCTTGGTTCGCAGGAGCGCCGCGGCTTCTGCAGCCGTCTTTTTCTTCGACTTGGGGATCTGCATCAGACTGCGGAGTCTAACGCCTTACCCACCGGCCTAGCCCCAATCCGACATTCCTGTCGAAGTGCAGACGCGGCGCGGCGCCCCCCGGAAGTGCAAGGCTCGGCATCCCGAGCTTTGTGCGATCGGCCCTATACCCCACTGATGTGGCGCGTCGCGACGAACCTCAATGGAGGTCGAGCCGACCTCAGGAGGGGGGCACCCCGCCGCGTCTGCTCACTTCTGCGGAGCCTCCAAATTTCGGACCGGCCTAGAAGCGACCCACCTCGGACCGAAGGTTGGTAGGATGCCGCGATGTCAAAAGCCGCCTCCCCCCGCCCGATCCACACCCGCGTCACAGAAATGCTGGGCGTCGATCTGCCGATCGTCCAAGCCCCGATGGGTTGGATCGCTCGTTCTCCCCTCGCCTCCGCCGTCTCGAACGCAGGCGGCATGGGCATCATCGAAACCTCGTCCGGTGAGCTCGACGCGATTCGCGAAGAGATCCGCAAGATGGGTGAGCTCACCGACAAGCCCTTTGGTGTCAACATCGCCCAGGCCTTCGTGCGGGACCCGGACATCGTCAAGTTCGTCGTCGACCAGGGCGTCAAGTTCGTCACCACCTCGGCGGGCAGTCCGACCAAGCACACCGCCGAGATCAAAAAGGCCGGGCTGACGGTCTTTCATGTTGTGCCCACATTGGCAGGTGCCCTCAAAGCGGTGGCCGCCGGCGTAGACGGCCTGATCGTCGAGGGCAGTGAGGGAGGGGGCTTCAAGAACCCGAGGGATGTGGCATCGATGGTGCTCCTGCCTCTCGTGGCCTCGAAGGTCGACATTCCGATCATCGCCGCTGGCGGCATGCTGGACGGAGCCACGATGGCCGCCGCCTTTGCCCTGGGCGCAGAAGGCGTTCAGCTCGGAACGCGGATGGTTTCGAGCGCGGAAAGCCCGGTGCACGAGAACTGGAAGAACTCGATCGTGGGTGCCGCCGAAACCGACACCGTCTTCCTGAACCGACGTTTCGGGCCCGGTCTGCGCGCACTACGCACCGAGAAGTCCGAGGAGCTGGAGTACGCCGAAGAGAACGTGATGGGCCAGCTGTCCCGGGCGAAAGACCTCTACTTCGGGGGCGACATGAATGCCTCGGTGGCCTTGACCGGCCAGGTGGCGGGCCGCATCGACCGGGTACGCCCGGTGGCCGAGGTGATCGCCGAGATCGGCAAGGAGTTCTACGACGTCGTGGAAGGCCTGCACGCCCGCTACTCGGGTTAGGTCCGCGGCCGGCACCAGCAGGTGCCGTATTCACGACGGCGCGGGTCGCCTCCTCGCGGATGGGCCCGAAGGCCGACCCTCTTGGCGCTCCGCCGGTCGCCACCCGCGATTGCGGCGGACACGCGGCGATGCGTCACGCCTCACGGGCAGGTTCGCCCGGATCAGAACTCGATCACGGTCCGAATCGACTCGCCGGCGTGCATCAAGTCAAAGGCTTCGTTGATTCGCTCTAGCGGCAGCTTGTGTGTGATCAGATCATCGATATTGACCTTGCCGTTCATGTACCAATCAACGATCCGCGGGACATCCCGTCGGCTCTTGGCTCCGCCGAAGGCCGTACCCTTCCAGACGCGCCCGGTCACCAGCTGGAAGGGCCGGGTCGCGATCTCTTCACCGGCTCCGGCGACACCGACGATGATGGACTCACCCCATCCTCGGTGACAACACTCCAGAGCCTGGCGCATCACCTGAACGTTGCCGATGCACTCGAAGCTGTAGTCCGCTCCGCCGTCGGTCAACTCGACGAGATGTGCGACGACGTCTTCTACGTCATTCGGATTCACGAAATGAGTCATGCCGAACTTCTCGGCCAACTCCCGCTTCGCGGGGTTCGTGTCGACACCGACGATCTTGTCGGCGCCCACCATCCGCAGCCCCTGAAGGACGTTCAAACCGATTCCGCCGAGACCGAACACCACTGCGTTGGCGCCCGCCTCGACCTTGGCCGCATTGATCACGGCGCCGATGCCGGTGGTCACGCCGCATCCGATGTAACAAACCTTGTCGAAGGGTGCGTCGGTGCGGATTTTCGCAAGCGAGATCTCCGGGATCACCGCATGGCTCGCAAAGGTCGAGGTACCCATGTAGTGGTGGAGGGTCTCGCCGCCTACGGAGAGGCGGCTGGTTCCATCGGGCATCAGACCCTGGCCCTGCGTTCCCCGAATGGCCGTGCACAAATTGCTCTTCCCGGAAAGGCAGGTCTTGCACTTCCGACACTCCGGCACGTAGAGAGGGATCACGTGATCGCCGGGGGCCAACGAAGTCACACCGGCTCCGACCTCGAGCACCACGCCGGCACCCTCGTGGCCCAGCACGCTCGGGAAGATTCCCTCGGGGTCACGGCCTGACAGGGTGAAGGCGTCGGTATGACAGACACCGGCACTTTTCATTTCGATCAGGACCTCACCGGCCTTCGGGCCCTCGAGGTCGACCTCTTCGATTTGCAAGGGCTCGGCGGCTTTCCGTGCCACGGCTGCGCGAATCTTCATGTCACTCCTTCGATGCAGGCGGGCCAAGACTATCGCGATCCCTCTCGCCCGGCGCCGCCCCGTGACGCTGGCCTCGAGAGCACGCCTCCTGCTAAAGAGAGGATCGTGACTGAACGCTTCCACGAATTGGTGCGTCTCCTCGACCTCGAAGAGATCGACCTCAACATCTACCGGGGCCAGAACGAAGCCGGCCAGGTGGGGCGCCTGTTTGGCGGCCAGGTTCTGGCCCAGAGCCTCGCCGCCGCAGGCCGCACCGTTGAAGACCTTCCCGCTCACTCCCTGCACGCGTACTTCCTCCGACCCGGGGATCCCTCCCTACCCGTCCTCTACTCCGTAGACCGCATTCGAGATGGGCGATCGTTCACGACCCGGCGCGTCGTCGCTACTCAACGGGGTCGAGCCATCCTGAACATGGCGGCCTCGTTCCACGCCAACGAAGTGGGTTACGAGCATCAGATCGACCTGCCGGCCGCTCCCGCTCCTGAGGATCTGCCGACGTGGGGCGAGCAGCTTAAGGCCAACCGCGAACGCATCCCGAATGTCGAGGGTCGAGAGGCGCGAGGTGCTCCGCCGGTGGACTACCGATACGTGGATCTGCCGGTCTTCCTCGGCGGCTCCAGGGGCGACGACCCCAATCGGATCTGGGTGCGGGCCGCCGGTTCCCTCCCTGACGATGCCCTCCTTCACCAATGCTTCCTGGTCTATGCGTCCGACATGTCGATGATCGACACGGTGATGCGCCACCATGGGACAGACGGCCCACTCGGCCCCCCCGCCATGGGTGCCAGCCTTGACCATGCAGTTTGGTTCCATCGCACCTTCCGCGCTGATGCCTGGATGCTCTACGCCCAGGACAGCCCGTCGGCGGCCGGAGCTCGGGGCTTCGCTCGCGGTTCGATCTTCCAGGAAGACGGTGCGCTCATCGCCTCGGTCGCCCAAGAGGGCTTGCTTCGTCCGTCGAAAGGTGAAAAGCAAAGATCCGCCTAACGCTGGGTTCTTGCTTCGGCTCCCGAGGCGCCGGCAGATCGCTCGCGCAGGCTCGCCAGCAGACGCCTGGTCGCCTGAAGGGCCCCAGGATCGAATCCGTCGGCAAGGGCATTCAGTTGTTGGGTTTCTTGATCCTGCAGCGACCGGAAGGCCACCTCACCCGCGTCGGTCAGGACCAGCCGGGGAGCTCTGCGGTGCCGCGGGTTGGTCTCTTTCTGGACCCAGCCCACCCGAAGCAGGTCATCCACGAGCCGCTGGACGGCTTGACGACTTCCGCCCCTGCGCCGTGCCAATTCACTGGCGGTGGCCGGCCCGGCCTGAGCAAGCAGACGAAGGACAGACAGCCGACCTGGGGAGATCGGCAATGCCACCAGGCACCGGGCCCTTTCGATCTCGCGCTCAAGGGCAAACAGCGCCGCGCCTGACGCGCTATATGAGGTCGCTTTTGACATCACACTGTCACTATGTCAGAAAAGCGTCGGGAAAACAACTGAAACCACTGACAATGTCCTGTCAACAGTGCGAAACTGGACAAACTCTCATAGATGAATAATTGTCACTGAGTGACTTCCACTGCCAGCCCGCCCTCAAGTGGCCGCCGAGAACGGAGAAAGGCCGAGACCCGAACTCGGCTTCTCGGCGCCGCGCGCCAACTGTTCGTGGAGCGCGGCTATCACGCCACTCGGCCCCAGGATATTGCGGAGGCCGCCGACGTGGCGGCCGGCACGTTCTACGTCCATTTCGCAGACAAGGGCGAGGCGTTCCAAGCTTTTTCGGAGCAAGCCGCCGCGGAACTCATGGAGCGGGTCCAAGCTGCAAGCTCGATTCGCGAAGGCTTCGAAGGGCGTCTCCGCGCTTCTCTCGAGGCCCTGGTCGCCTACTCGGATGAGAATCCGGGCACGCTCCGAGCGGCCTTCACCGACGCCGGTGTGATTGCCACGAACCGACCCGGCGCACCCAGCTTGCAGAAGCAGTTAGCAGAGAACCTGGCCAACGGTCTCCGCGCCGGTGCGACGAGCGGCCGCCTGCATCCCGTCGCAGACTACGAAGTGATCGCGCATGGCATCGTCGGCTTCGTCAGTCAGGCGCTGCGGGCCGGCTCAGAACGCGGCGTCGACCGCGATCGCCTGCTGAGAGACCTCGCTGGCTTCGTGACGCGGGCCGTCGTCGCGCAAGACTCCGACTTGAAACAGGACTCCAGCGAAAACGAATCTTGAAACACCGCCTTCGCGGGCAACCGCAAAGAGGGAGAAAACGTGGCCCAGACACGCTTCACCGAAGACGAGCTGATGCAATCGCACACCTACGCCGCACCCCAGGAAGAAGCGGGCCGGCGACTGCATGGTGGATTTCTCGAGAGCGGCGAATACGTGCCGCCCCGTGCAAAGGTTCGCGGGCCGGCCATCGAAGCCTGGACGAATGCACTGCGAGAGCGCGGCGGCAACCTG
Source organism: Phascolosoma agassizii (assembly GCA_035593235.1). Classification (NCBI taxonomy): domain Eukaryota; kingdom Metazoa; phylum Annelida; class Sipuncula; order Phascolosomatiformes; family Phascolosomatidae; genus Phascolosoma; species Phascolosoma agassizii. The sequence continues at coordinate 10,633 of JAVJHY012110416.1, forward strand.
CTCGCCGCGGATTCATCGTTGCTGGCCGGCATCCGCTACCCGAACGTCGAGCAGATGAAGCTGCTGCTCCAGGAGGGGCTGGGGCAGAGCTTCTGGAACACGCTCACGATCACGGGCCACATCGAAGCCAGGGGTCGCATCCTGGCCGAGATGCAATTCCCGGAGTTCCAGCCCGTGGTCTTCGACGATCTCAGCGAGACCGGCAGCGGCCATCTCAATCGGGGCCTGCTCAAAGCCCACGGCCTGGACGAAGGCGGCGAACCCGAGCTCGGCATCGGGGGGCACGACACCATGTGGTTCGCCTTGCGCGACCTTGCATTCGGGGACGTCGACTACCCAGAACCCGAGGTGCCCGAAAACATTGCCAGGCCCGAGGAAGAACTCGTGCTTCCCGCAGGAGTCCCGGAAGCCCAGGGTCGCTTGATCTTCTTTCTGTTCAATCTCCTGCTGATCGAGTTCCGCGCCGAGCGCGGCTTCCGCGACTCCCAGACGCTGCTGCGCGATCCGGACTTGTTTAGGGATCGGCGAGACGAAGCCGAACACGCTGCGACGATCGTCGAGCGGATTCGCATCGACGAAGAGATCCATGTGACCTCACTCCGCCTCTATCTCGGTGAACTTCGCAACGCAGAGTTTCGCGGAACCGGCGACGCGCGTGTGCCGGGACACGAGATTCTCGACCCGATCTGGGATGGAATTGTGCATTGGGCCACGGTCGATCAGCCGAAGCTCATGGCGGACCAGCAACGAAAGATGCTCACCCAGCGCATTCTCGCCCATCCGGAGGGTCCCCGGATCCTCGAGGCCTTCGAAGCTCTGGCGGACTCCGCGTGAGCGAGCCGGAGGAAGTCTCCTTCCAGACCGACGACGGGCTGCGGCTGGTGGCCGACGCCTATGGCGACCCAGCCAACCCCTGCGTGCTGTTCCAACACGGCGGCGGCCAAACCCGCCACTCTTGGAAGGGGAGCGCCGAAGCCCTGGCAGACCAGGGCTGGTACGCCCTGTCCCTCGACTTGCGAGGCCACGGCGATAGCGACTGGTCCAAGGAAGGCGCCTATGACCTGGAGCGCTACGGCCAAGACACCCTGTGTATCGCCGAAGCGTTAGGCCAGCCGCCTGTCGTGGTCGGCGCCTCTCTAGGTGGTGTCTCGGGACTCTTGGCGAGCTCCCTAGGGAAACCAAACAGCCTGGCTGCCTTGGTCCTGGTCGATGTCACGCCGCGCATGAACCCAGCCGGCGTCGACAAGATCATTGGATTCATGGGGTCGAACCTCGAAGAGGGCTTCAGCAGCCTGCAGGAAGCAGCCGATGTCATCGCCAGATATCTCCCTCACCGACCGCGGCCCACCAACCTCGAGGGTCTGCGCAAGAACCTTCGCGAGACCAAAGACGGCCGCTACCGCTGGCATTGGGACCCAAAGTTCGTCACCAAGCGAAACGGTCGACCCACCATGTTGAACGGTGACAGTCTCTCGAATGCCGCCCGAGCCCTGCGCATCCCGGCGTTGTTGGTGCGCGGCCGCATGAGCGAATTGGTCACCGAAGAGCATGCCCAGGAGTTCCGGGACTTGGTCCCCCACGCCGAGTACGCGGATGTCTCGGGCGCCGGCCATATGGTGGCGGGCGACAAGAATGACGCCTTCACGGCGGCAGTGGCAGAGTTCCTCGGCCGGCTACCCCGTTGAGTCAGAGCACAAGCACGGCCGACAGCGAAACCGCTGGCGGCTGGCGCAACCACGACCACACCCAAGGACGGCTTCTGGTCTCCCTGTTCGTGCTCGCCGTGCCGCTCATGGCCACCAGCCTTGCTCAGGCCGCCTTTCAGATGTTGGACCTGACCTTCCTGAGTTGGCTCGGGGAAGAGGCCACCACCGCCGTCGTGGTAACCAATCAGTCCATCCGGCAGATCTTCTTCATGCTCACCATGGGTGCCAGTTTCGGCGCACAAGCTCTCATCGCCCGTGCCGTAGGCGAAGGGAAGACCGATCTCGCGGAGCATGTCACGGGCCAAGTGTTCTTGTTAGGCGCTGGCCTGGCCGTGATCGTCGCAGCGATCGGCCTCTTGTTTGCGGAACCGCTGCTCGCCCTGATGAATGTCAGCGCCGCCGTTCTCGAACTGGGCGTTCCGTACCTGCGGGTGTCGCTGGTCTTGGCCTTTGGTTTCATTTTCGCGATGTTGTTCCAGGGCGTGTTGAACGGCGCCGGCGACACCACGACACCGATGGTGATCAGCATCGTGCAGATCCCGTTCACCCTCCTCGCGGAGTACGTTCTGATCTTCGGGATGGGTCCGGTTCCCGCCATGGGAGTGCTCGGAGTGGCCTATGGGCTTGCCATTGGCCAACTCCTTGGACTGGGGCTCTCCCTGCGGGTGCTGTTCCAAGGCGGCAGTCGGGTGCACCTCCGCCTCCACCACCTTCGGCCGGACACGGCGTGGCTGTGGCGGATCCTCTCCCTGTCCTGGCGG
>JAVJHY012110416.1:13109-27633 GCA_035593235.1 Phascolosoma agassizii
TGCAGATGATCGGCGGCTTCGTGGTGAACGTTGCCTTCCTGGGTTTGGTGGGGGGTTTCGGCGACAAGGCCCAGGCCGCGTATTCGATCGGTCTACGCCTCGGCATGGTCGGTCCGATGATGGCCTTCCCGCTGGCCGGTGCCGCAGCGACCCTGGTCGGCCAGAATCTCGGGGCCGGGCAGGTGTCGCGGGCATGGCGGGCCATCGGCGTGGGCCTCGGCGTCCATGCTCCGTTGCTTTGGGCGATTGCCGCCGGCCTCTTCTTCTACCGTGTGCCGCTGATGGGGTTCTTCGCCGATGATCCTGAGGTGGTGCGCATCGGCGCGCAGTTCATGTCCTACCAGGCGGGGCAGTTCCTCTGTTTCGGTCTCTCTTTCGTCTTCTTCCGCACCTTGCAAGGAGCGGGCGACATGACGATTCCGATGGTGATCTCGATCGGGACTTCGTTCCTGTTCACGATTCCCCTTGGCTACTGGATGGCGAGCCCCTGGGGCCTGGATATGGGACCTCGCGGTGTATTCATTGCCAGCCTCGTAAGTGCCGTGGTCGTAACAACCCTGCAGGGCGCCTACCTGATGACCGGACGATGGACCCGGATGAAACTCCACTGAATAAGACCGAGGCACTTTCCCCTCAACGAAAGCTGCCATGCGCTCAAGTTCCAAACCCTTGGTAACCGATCTGCCTTTGGCGACTCTCAAACGAGGAGCCGGAGACACATGGTCGATCGCAGCAAGGACATCGATCCGGAAGAGACCGATGAGTGGCTCGCGTCACTGGAATCGGTGTTCCGGAATGAGGGCATCGAGCGCGGTCATTATCTGATCGAACGCTTGATCGATAAGGCTCGGCGCTCTGGCGCCCATCTCCCCTATTCCGCCACCACCGCCTACCTCAACACGATCCACGTGAGCGAAGAGACCCAGATGCCGGGTGAGCCCGGGCTGGAGCATCGGATCCGCTCGATCATCCGCTGGAATGCCCTGGCCATGGTCGTCCAGGCGAACCGGCAATCCGGCGAACTCGGTGGCCACATCGCCAGCTTCCAGAGTGCAGCCACGCTGTACGACGTCGGCTTCAATCACTTCTTCAAGGGCGCCGATCATCCCGACGGCCCGGACATGCTCTACATCCAGGGGCACTGCTCGCCGGGTATCTATGCCCGGGCCTTCCTCGAGGGCCGAATCAGTGAGGCCCAGCTTCACGACTTCCGGCAGGAGGTCGAGCGGGACGGGCTCAGCTCCTATCCCCATCCCTGGTTGATGCCCACGTTCTGGCAGTTCCCGACGGTCTCGATGGGTCTGGGCCCGATCACCGCCATCTACCAAGCCCGCTTCATGAAGTATCTCGAGAACCGCGGGTTGGTTCCGCGGACCGGGCGGAAAGTCTGGGCCTTCATGGGCGACGGCGAGATGGACGAGCCCGAATCCCTCGGCGCAATCGGCCTGGCCGCCCGCGAGAAGTTGGACAACCTCGTTTTCGTCGTGAATTGCAACCTGCAGCGACTCGATGGCCCGGTGCGAGGCAACGGAAAGATCATCCAAGAACTCGAAGGAACCTTCCGCGGCGCCGGCTGGAATGCCCTCAAGGTGATCTGGGGCGACCGTTGGGATTCGTTGCTTGCCAACGACAAGAAGGGGATCTTGCTCGAACGCATGGAGCGCGCCGTCGATGGCGACTACCAGAACTACAAGGTCAAAGGCGGCGCCTACATCCGAGAGCACTTCTTCGGCACCCACCCGGAATTGCTCGGGATGGTGTCGAACCTGACCGACGACGACATCTGGCAGCTGAACCGGGGAGGCCATGATCCGTCCAAGATCTACGCGGCCTACGAGACGGCGGTCAACCACGTAGGCCAACCGACGGTGATCCTCGCCAAAACGGTCAAGGGCTACGGGATGGGCGAGGCCGGAGAAGGCAAGAACTTCACTCATCAGCAGAAGAAGCTCGGCGAGGCTGCGCTGAAGAAGTTTCGCGATCGCTACCGGATCCCGATCCCCGATGACAAGATTGCCGAGGCGCCGTTCTACAAGCCCGAAGAGAACGGGCCCGAGATCCGCTACCTGCACGAAAGGCGAAAGGCGCTGGGCGGCTTCCTGCCGAAGCGCAGCGTCGAAGTGCCGAAACTCGAGGTCCCGGATCTCAGCCTCTTCCAGTCCCTACTCGACGGATCTGCGGATCGCGAGATCTCGACCACCATGGCCTTCGTGCGGATGCTTTCCTCCCTCGCCCGCCACAAGGGAATCGGCAAATACGTGGTGCCGATCGTCCCCGACGAATCCCGAACCTTCGGGATGGAGGGGTTGTTCCGTCAGCTCGGCATCTACGCGCCACAGGGGCAGCTCTACGAACCGGTGGATGCGGACACCATCTCCTATTACCGAGAAGATGCCGACGGTCAGATCCTGCAGGAGGGCATCAACGAAGCGGGAGCCCTCTCTTCATGGCTTGCGGCGGGCACTGCCTACTCGAACCACGGCCTCCCGATGATCCCCTTCTTCATTTTCTACTCGATGTTCGGCTTCCAGCGGGTCGGCGACCTCATCTGGGCGGCGGCGGATTCCCAGGCTCGCGGGTTCTTGTTAGGCGGAACCGCTGGACGCACGACCTTGGCGGGCGAGGGCCTGCAGCACCAGGACGGCCACAGCCCGCTGATGGCGGCCACCGTCCCCAACTGCCTCACCTACGATCCGACCTACGCCTACGAGCTCGCCGTGATTCTGCAGGACGGCATGCGCCGCATGTACGAAGAGCGCGAGAACATCTTCTACTACTTGACCGTCATGAACGAGAACTATCAGCACCCGCCGATGCCCGAGGGCGCGGCGGAGGGCATCCTGCGCGGCATGCATCGCGTTCGTGAATCGGCCCTTCCCGACTCCGCTCCGCAAGTCCGCCTGTTGGGGAGCGGAACCATCCTGCGCGAAGTCCTCGCCGCGGCGGACCTGCTCGAGAACGATTACCAGATCGGCGCCGAAATATGGAGTGTCACCTCGTGGACCGAACTGCGAAGAGAGGGCCTGGACGCTGAGCGGTGGAACGGCCTGAACCCGACGGAGCCCGGGCGCAGCCACTGGCTCGCGGACGCCCTCGGCGAGGGCGTTGCCCCAGTGATCGCGGCCACCGACTACATGCGCAGCGTGCCTGAGCAGATTCGTCCTTTCCTGGGCGCCCACTATCGCACCCTGGGGACCGACGGCTTCGGGCGCTCCGACACCCGGGATCGTCTGCGCCACTTCTTCGAGGTCAACCGTCAATTCATCACGGTGGCTGCCCTGAAGAGCCTCTCCGATGAGGGGCACCTGGATCCCAAGGCGGTGCAGGAAGCCATCTTGAAGTTCGGCATCGACCCGACCAAGCCGACCCCCTGGACGGTGTAGAGCGAATGGCTGATCTGCTCGAATTTCATCTCCCGGATATCGGCGATTTCGAATCGGTCGACGTGGTCGAAGTGTTGGTCCAGGTCGGCGAGACCGTGACTCAGGAACAATCGCTGATCGTGCTGGAGAGCGACAAGGCCACCATGGAAGTCCCCGCGCCCACTGCCGGGGTCATCCACAAGCTGGCAGTTTCGGTCGGTGACGCGGTCGGCGAGGGCGCGCTCATCGCTGTTCTCGAAACCTCGGCCGGCGGCACCGCGCCGGAGCCCGCGGCCCCAGCCCCTGCAGAAATGACGCCCGCCGCGGAAGCGCCGACCTCCGCCGCGGAGGAGAATCCGCGTGCGGCCGCGGTTACCGAGCTGTTCGCGAGCCTGGCTGCCGCGCGTGATCCGAACGGAGAGCGCGCAATGGGCGTGCTTGAGGCGCTTGGCGCGTTGCCGACCGAAGCGCTCATTGCGGCGCGCGGCATCCTCGACGATCCCGAGACGGCGAAGGCGCGGGCGCGCGTCGTTCCGATCCTCGTGGCCGCGCGCGCACTGCTTCGCTACGGGACGGATGCGGATCGCGTCCTTGTGGCGCGGCGTATAGAGCGCGAGCTGCCGTCGAAGGCGTACGCGGTCCTGCTCGACGAGCTGGTCGCCGCCGATCCGATCACCGCGGACCGCGCATACGTCGCGGGTCTGCTCGAGCACGCGTCGAACGGCATGCGCACGGCTGCCTATCGGGTGCTCGCGGAACGGCCGCGTGATGAGGATCTGCCGCTCATCGTCGCGCGCCTTGGCTCGAAGCGGTCCGAGACGCGCTTCCTTGCGCTCGAACTCGCGGCGGCGCTCGAAGGTGAAGTCGCCGAGCGTGTCCTCGCGAGCGCGCTCGGCGATCGCACGGCGACCGTCGCGGCGAACGCGGCCAAGCACTTGGCTATTCGCCCGGACGCGCGCGTCACCGCGCAGCTGCGAAGCGTCGCGTTTGCGAGCGACGGCGTGGGCGTCGACCGCGCCGGTGCCTACGCACTGCTCGCGCTGATTGATCGCGAGGTGGCGAACCGGGACGCGTATCTGTTCGACGACGACGTCCCGGCGCTCCTCGTCGGTCTGCGCGACACACGACCGATCGTCGCGGGCGCGTCCGCCGCGGCACTCGCGCGCGTGGGCTTTCGCACCGAGGCGCGCGAGTCCCCTGCATGGCTGGATCGCGACGTGCCGTTCACGCTCATCCGCTACGCGACGGGGGACACGTTCCACGCCGACTTCAGCTCGCTCCAGGCACCCGGACTCGATCAGCTCGCGCTTTTGACCGGCGAGTCGTACGGACGCAATGGCTACGCGTGGCAGGGATGGTGGGCGGACCACTTCGCCGACTTTCGCGCGCGGCGCGCGGTCCTCGACGTCGTCGCCGGCGACGAGCGCGAGCTGCTCATCGAGCTCCGTTCGGCGAACGGCGACGTTCTGCGCCTGATCGGACCGGAGCGCGCGGCGCACGACACGGCGGGGCAGGCGACACGCGTGTTCCTGACGCAGGCCGAGGCGGCGCATCTCACGGGCGTCCTGGAGGGGCAGGGGACCTTCCGTGCCGAGCGCTTGCCGAGCGTGCCCGGACGTGGCGCGACGCCCGTCGAAGAGCTGCGTGTCGCGATCGCCGGCGGCGAGAAGCGTTTCTCGCGCGCCGTCGGTGTCGAGCTCCCGTGGTTCGAGCGCGTCGTCGACGCGGTGCGCACGCTCGCGCGCTCGAATCGGTGGCAGCAACTCTTCGACCGCGCGCGCTACGCGAACCAAGTCGAGGCCTGGGTCGCCGAGCGCGATGTGTGGGCGAGTGTAACGGGCCCGCTCGAGCGGGCGCGGCGCACAAAGGACGCGGTGCTCGCGCGCCTCGCGTACGCGAACGCTTCCGAGCGCCCCGAGCTCTGCGCTCTCGCGGTCGAGCTCTACGCCGATGAGCGCGTCGTGCAGTTCGACGACTTCACGCGCTGGTTCGAGCTTCTACGCGACGAAGGCGGCGCCGGAACGGACGTCGGCGGGCTCGACGCCGCCGCGCGCTTGGTCGCTACGAACGCGCTCTTCGCGCTGGCCGCAGCCGACCGTGACGAGAGCGCGGTCGAGGTCCGCGGCGAGCTCCTCGCGAAGCTGCTCGTCGAGCGTTTCGGACGTGACGCGCAGGCGTTCGCGGGCGAAGCTTTGGACGCCGCCGGTCCGGCCGTTCGACGGCGCGCAGCCGCCGACTCGAACCCGAACCTGCGCGCGATCGCGGCAGACAGCCTGGCCGCGTCGGGCGATGCGTCGGCCGTCGAAGGGCTGACCTTGCTGCTCGACGATCCCGAGCCCTTCGTCGAGATCGCGACGATTCACGCGATCGGCGCGCACCGGATCGTGGCCGTGCGCTCGGCCGTCCAGGCGCGCACGGGTTTCGATGCGGTCGCCGATGGAACGGCGCCGGTCGTTCCCGTGCAGGTGCGGGCGGCCGCGCTGCGCGCGCTCGCCGCCATGGCCGAGGCGACCGGCGACGCGACTGTCCAGGACCATTGTCTGCTCGCGCTGGCCGACGACGACCCGCAGCTGCACGAGGCGGCGGTGGACGCGCTCGTCACGCTGAGAAACCCTGAGAGCGCGTCAATCCTCGCGTCGCTTTTCGCGCGCGGGCCCAGCGCGCCCTACTTTCCCGCGACCCGGCGGGGGCTCTTTGCGCTCGGGGAACTCGCGCGGAGCGAGGTGTTGCGCCTGACGAGCGCCCCGCTGCGGGCGACGCGCCGCGAGGCGACGCTGCTCCTCGCCGAGCAGGGCGCGCCCGAGGCGGCGTCCAGCTTGCTCATGCTCCTCACCGAGGATCCGACGGACGCGCGGGTCACCGACGAGCTGGCCGTCCTCTCGTGCGTCGACTTGCGCGACGAACCGGATCCGGTTCTGGCGTGGTGGGACTGGTGGGACGTCGTCGTCCACGACGACGCGCTCGCTTGGCTGTGCGCTGCGGCTGAGCGTGCGGGGCAGCGGGCGCCGTCCCCGGACGAGTTGCGCGCCGGCGGCACGCTCGCGGGCGCCGAGTTCCTGCTCGAGGTCGCGCTTCCGGGAGACTCGGCGCTCGCCGAGCGTGCGCGCCGCGAGCTCGAACGGTTGCTCGGCGGTTCGGTTTCTGCTCCGCCGGTCGCGGATTCGGAACTTCGCGTGTGGCGGGCGGCGCTGCGTGAGAGAATCCGCGGCACGTTCACTCACTGACTTGTACCTCTCCCGCCGCCTCCTCGTTCTGCTCGCCGTGATCGTCGCCGTCGCCGCCGGTGGCGCGTGGTCCTATCGTCACGAGCCCGAAATCCGCGCCCAGGCACGGGACTATCTCGCCTATCGGCGCATCACCCGGCACCAGGCTGCGATCACCGCGGCGTCGCGCGAATCGGGCGTCGATCCGTACCTCCTGGCCGCGATCATGCACTCGGAGTCGAGCGGCCGCGTGGGCGTCGTTTCTCACAAGGGCGCGCTCGGCCTCTTCCAGCTCTCGGAGACGACCGCGACGTGGCGTGCCGAGATCATGGGCCTGCCCGAGCCGACGAATGAGCAGCTGCTCAGCGACCCGTTGCTCAACGCTCGGTTGGGCGCGAACAACGTCGCCTGGCTGCTGCGGACCTACGACGGTGACGAGCTGCGTGCGCTCTGTGCGTACAACGCGGGGACGCGCCGGCTCAAGATCCTGAACCAGGAGGCGGGGGGCTGGGAGGCCTGGCGCGCGAGAGGCGAGGCCTCCGGAAGGTCCGAGATCCTGGAGTACGGCAAGAAGGTTCTTCAATATCGCGACCGCTTCCGCGAGCGTGGGCTGTTCGACGACCTGCTGCGACCGCAGGGCGTCGACGCGTCTGGCCCGAACGAGTCGGCCGACACGGGCGCGGGAGGAAACAGCGTCGAGGCGAAGGATGAAGAATCGAGAGAACGAGGGGAGCCGCGCGCCGGTTGAGGCGGCTTGTGAAGGGGCGGGGACGCGCGAGGTCTCGTCGGTGTTCCGGTGGAGCTGGCACTGCGCGCGGATTCTGCTGCTCGCCTCGCTGATGCTTGGCGCGCTGCAATCCGTTGCAGGCGCGCAGGCCGCGAACTTCGAGGGCCCTCAGGAAGTCCAGCGGACCTTCTTCTCGGCGATCGTCGACGGCGACTATCGCCGTGCGACGTCGACCTTCGAGGACGGCGTGTTCGCTTCGGAGGCGCTCGCCGTCGAGGCCGCGAAGGACTTTTACGAGGTCTTCCGGCGCACGCGCAGATTCTCGCCCAAGAACGATCTGCCGAGGACGGCCGACGAGGACGTCACGCTTTCGCTCTGGCCGCCCGAGCATCCCGATCTCGTCGTCGAGGTCATCTATCGCAAGACGTCGAACGGCTTCCGCTTCGCGCGCGAAACCCTGCTCCAGATCGAGACGTGGCGTGAGATGCTCGCGCACGTCGCGCCGGTGCCCGAACTCGAAGACGACCTCGGCGCGCTCGAGGCGCTGCGCTTCCGGTTGCGCACCTGGCTCAGCCCGGGGATGACGTCGACCGCGTTCCTGATCGAGAACTGGCAGTGGCTCGGGTTGCTCCTGCTCACGTTCGTCGCGGTGATCGTCGATCGCATCGTGCGTGTCATTTCGAGGCGGATCGCCGCGCGGATGTCGAAGCGCGAGGCGGTCGCGCTCGACGAGGAGACGCTCAGGAGCTTCGAGCGTCCGCTTGGGCTGTTGTTCGCCGTCGTCGCCTTCGAGCTGCTTCTGCCCGTGCTCGGTATCGACAAGGGGGTCCTGCGGATCCTCACGTTGGCGACGAGCCTCATGGCCGCCGTCGCCGGTGTCTTCGCCGCGTATCGTCTGGTCGACGTCCTCTGCGACTACCTCGCCGAACGCGCGGCGAAAACGGCCAACAAGTTCGACGACATGCTCGTGCCGCTGGCGCGGCGGACGCTGAAGGTGTTCGTCGCGATCGTCGGCATGCTCTTCGTCGCCTCGCGCCTGTCGAACGACTTCTGGGGCATCGTCGCCGGCCTCGGGCTCGGCTCGCTGGCGATCGGCTTCGCGGCGCGCGACTCGATCGAGAACCTGTTCGGCACGTTCACCGTCCTGCTCGACAAACCGTTCCAGATCGGCGACTGGATCATCGTGGGCGAGCTCGAGGGCACGGTCGAGACGGTCGGCATCCGCAGCACGCAGATCCGCACCTTCTACAACTCGGTGATCACGGTTCCGAACCGCGAGTTCATCTCGTCCGCGATCGACAACATGGGTGAGCGGCGTTATCGCCGCATTCGCACGACCCTAGGTCTCACTTACGACACGCCGCCGGAGAAGGTCGAGGCGTTCTGCGAGGGCGTCCGCGAGCTGATCCGGTCGCACCCGTACACGCGCAAGGACTACTACCACGTCTACCTGAACGGGTTCGGCGCGAGCTCGCTCGATGTGATGCTGTATTGCTTCGTGGAAACGCCCGAGTGGGCGACCGAGCTGCGTGAGAAGCATCGGCTGTTCGCCGACATCCTGCGCGTCGCGAACGAGCTTGGCGTTTCGTTCGCGTTCCCGACGCAGACGCTGCACGTCGCCAAGCCCGAGGACCTGGTCCACACCGATACGCCGCAGGACGATGTCGCGGCGGACCAGCGCGGGCGCGCGGCAGCCAGCAAAGTGGCAGAGAAGACGCTGCGGCCGTTCGGCGGACTCGGGTCCGTTCCGCCGCCGGTCCAGATCGCGACGAACCCCGTTTACGGCAGCGACGACGCTGGCGGCGACGGCGGCAACTGAGACCGGAGATCCGCGCCGCGGAGTCAGCCCTTGGCCCACCTCTTCTACCGCATCTCGCTCCTCGCGCTCGGCCTAGCCGGTCTCGTCACGTATCTGTGGCCGCCGTTTGTCTGGGTGCTCGGCGCGATCGCGTTCGTGTTCGTTCTCGGCGTGCTCGATTCTGTCCAGGAGCGACGCGCGGTACGACGGAACTTCCCGATCGCGGGCAAGTTCCGCTACCTGTTCGAGGCGATCCGCCCGGAGATCAACCAGTACTTCGTCGAGTCGAACACCGACGGAACTCCGTTCAGCCGCGAGCAGCGCTCGGTCATCTATCAGCGCGCGAAACGCCAACTGTCGACGCTCCCGTTCGGGACCCAGCGTGACCTCTACGCAGTCGGGGCGGAGTGGCTGAACCACTCGCTCCACGCCGTGCATCCCCACGGCGACGCGCCGCGGGTGCGCATCGGCGGGCCGAAGTGCACACAGCCCTACGACTCGGCGCTGCTCAACGTCAGTGCCATGAGCTTCGGCGCGCTCTCGAAGCGCGCGATCGAAGCGCTGAACAAGGGTGCAAAGATCGGTGGCTTCTCGCACAACACGGGCGAGGGTTCGATCAGCTCCTACCACGACTCGGGCGGCGACCTCGTGTGGCAGATCGGAACCGGCTACTTCGGTTGCCGCACTGCGGAAGGAGGTTTCGACCGCGACAAGTTCGCGAAGAACGCGCGCCGCAGCAGCGTGAGAATGATCGAGCTCAAGCTGTCCCAGGGCGCGAAGCCTGGCCACGGCGGGCTCTTGCCGGCTGCGAAGATCACTCCCGAGATCGCCGAGATCCGCGGCGTACCGCTGGACGAAGACGTCAACTCGCCGCCGTCACACAGCGCGTTCGACGGTCCGCGCGGTTTGATCCGCTTCCTTGATGAGTTGCGCGAGCTGGCGGACGGCAAACCGGTCGGCTTCAAGTTGTGCGTTGGCCAGCGCGCGGAGTTCCTGTCCATCGTGCGCGCGATGCATGAGCTCGATTCGACGCCCGACTTCATTTCGGTTGACGGGGCCGAAGGCGGGACCGGCGCGGCGCCGCTCGAGTTCTCGAACTCGGTCGGCTGGCCGCTGACCGAGGGACTCGTCTTCGTACAAAACGCGCTCGTGGGCTACGGATTGCGCGACAGGATCAAGGTCATCGCGGCGGGCAAGATCGTTACCGCCTTCGACATGGCCAAGCGGATGGCGCTGGGAGCCGACCTTTGCAACTCGGCGCGCGGGATGATGTTTGCGCTCGGCTGCATCCAGGCGCGCAAGTGTCACGCGAACGACTGCCCGGTCGGCGTCGCCACGCAGAACCCGCGGCTCGTGCGCGGGCTCGTCGTGTCGGACAAGGTTCCGCGCGTCGCGCACTATCAGATCGACACGGTCAAGGCCTTCGTCGAGCTGCTCGGTGCCGCCGGCATCATGGATCCGACCGAGCTCGCGCCGCGCCACATCCTGCGCCGCACATCGACGAACGAGATCAAGTCCTACGCGGAGGTCTACGACTTCCTGGAGCCGGGCTCGTTGCTCGATGGATCGGCGCCACCGGAGTGGCAGGTCCTGCTCGGGAAGACAGACGTGGAACGCTTCGCCAGCTTTGCCCAACATAAGTAGCGTTCCGTGCGCAGGAGGGGGCCGCCCGCCGGAACCGTGCTCGCCGCTTCCGTTCGCCCCCGCTCCCTTCCCACGACCCCCACGCTCGGAGCCATCGCCATCAAGAGCCCCGTCGACGCGACGATTCGTAGGCTGACCCGCCGCGCACGTCAGGCCGTCTTCCTCGGTGCGTTCCTGCGCTGGAGCGGGCTCGGCTTCCTGCTCGCCGGGACGTTCGTGCTGCTCGCGCGCGCCGTATACGGGTTCGATCCGCTCCCGCTCCCGTCACTCCTTCTGCCCGCGAGTCTCGCGCTCGCGCTCGCGACCTGGTTCGCCTCGCGGCACGGATTGAGCGCGAGCTCGGCCGCGACCTGGGTCGATGTCCAGGCGGGGGGTGGGGGACTCGTGGTCACTGGGCAAGAAACGGGCGACCCGCGCTGGGGCAGCGCCTTCGCCGACGCGCTTCGCGGGACCTCGCGAATGCCGGCCTTTCGACTCGGGAAGCCGTTCGGTCAATCGGCCGGCGCGGGCGCGTTCCTCGCCGCCGCGCTGCTCGTCCAAATCCCCGAGCCCGCGCCCGGACCGTCGCCAGCGCTGTTCGAGGCCGTACTCGAATCGCTCGGTGAAAGGCTCGGCGCGCTCGACGAGAACATCGACCTCGACGAGGGGCTCCTGTCGGACTTGACCGAGCGCCTCGCGCGCATTCGCGAATTGGTCGACGACGATTCGGCCGAGAGTTTGTTCGAGGCGATCGACGGACTCGAGGAGCGCTTCGGGCTCGAGGGGGATCGCATTCGCGAGGCGATGGAGAGCGCGGCGCAGGACCTTGCGGCCGCGGCGCTCGATTCGCTCGCGGACCCGGAGGCCGCGCGGAGTGCGTTCGAGCGCGCGGTCGACGCGATGCGCGAGGCTGGCCTCGGCAAGGACCTGCCCGAATCGCTCGCGGGTTTGCTCGGCCCCGACCTCGAGCTGCCCGACGGAATGCAGCTCGATCCGAAGCAGATGCTCGAGCTCTCCGCCGAGCTCTCGAAGCTGATGGGCGAGCGTATGGAAGCGCTTGCCGGGGCCGGTCTGCTCGACCCGAGCAAGCTGTCCAAGCTGTCGGAGTTCCTCGCCGCCGCCGACCTCTCCGACTTCTTGCCGACCGATCACGAGTGCGACGACGAATGCGAAGAGGGCGGGTGAACGGCGCTTGCGGGCGCCGTGGGCGCCCCCGGATACGGAGTCGCACGCGGCCGCGGCGACGCACCGATGCTGTGGGGCGACGAGAACGTCGGGCGCAGCGAGGACTTCGAAGCGCATGCGTTGGATCCCGCGCGCTACCTCGATCCCGAGACCTCGGCGCAGCTCGGACTCAGCTCGACCGCGCCCGAAGTCGACGCCCAGGACGAGAGCTCGGGACTCGTCGACGTCGGCGCATCCGGCGGTCGGTCCGCCTGGCGTCGGCGGCTCGCCCCTCGCCATCGCAGCGCCGTGAAGACCTTCTTCGGAACGACACCCACCCCTCAACCTGAGGAAGACCAGTGAGCGACTCAGCCCTTCTCTCCCCCGAGTCCGTCGCCGAAGCGCGCGAAGGCGCGGAGACGATCCTCGCCGGCCTCGATCGCGTCATCCTCGGGCAGACGGAGCTCACGCGCATGGTGCTCGTCGCCTGCTTGGCGCGCGGTCACGTTTTGTTGGAGGGGCTCCCCGGTCTCGGTAAGACCGAGCTCGTCAAGGCGCTCGCCGCGCTGCTCGGGATCGAGTTCCGTCGCCTGCAGTTCACGCCCGACCTCCTGCCCGGCGACGTGACCGGCGGGCATTTCCTCGAGGACGAGGGGAGCGGCGGACGCAACCTCGTGTTCCATCCCGGCCCGGTGTTCACGAACGTGCTGCTTGCGGATGAGATCAACCGCGCGTCGCCGAAGACGCAAGCGTCGCTGCTCGAGGCAATGCAGGAACGCCAGGTCACGGTGCTCGGCGAAACGCGCCCGCTGCCGTCGCCGTTCTATGTGCTCGCGACGCAAAACCCGATCGAGCTCGAAGGCACGTACCCGCTGCCCGAGGCGCAGCTCGACCGCTTCCTGTTCAAGCTCGACGTCGAGCGTATCGATCGCGCGACGATCCAATCGATTTTGACCGACCGCCGAGACGGCACGCCGCCGGTCGTCGAGGCCGTGACCGACGGCAGCAAGCTCGAGGCGCTGTTCGGCGCCGTGCGCCAGATCTTCCTGCCGCGCGCCGTCGCCAACTACATCGCGCGCCTCGTCGACGCGAGCCATCCGGACGCCGAGTCGGCTCCGGAGTCCGTGCGGCGCTACGTGCGCTACGGAGCGTCGCCGCGCGCCGCGATTGCGATCGCGGAAAGCGCGCGCGCACACGCTCTGCTCGGGGGCAAGCCTAACGTCGGATTCGACGACGCGCGTGCCGTCGCGCCGCACGCGCTCGCGCACCGCATCGTGCTCGACTACCGCGCACGGCTCGACAGCGTGGACGGGCGAGCGGTCGTCGCCGCGATCCTCGACGCCGTCCCCGAAGTCGGGGAGGGATTGCCCGCGGAGCTCGCGGATCCGGGGCGGGCCGAATGACACGAGCGCTTCGTCTCGTCTGCCTGCTCGCGGCTCTGTGTCTGCACGGCACGGCCGTCGCGCAGTCGGTGAGCACGACCTTCGACCGACTCGATCTCGAAGTCACCGCGACCGCGCCGTGGCCGGACGGCGCGGACACTGGCTTCGTTCCGCTGTTCCTGTCGTTCGAGAACAACTCCGACGAGAGCCATCCGGTTTCGATGGTGGCGACTGCGCAACGCTGGGGGCGTTCCGAGCATCGGGTCTCGGCCGCCGCGGCGGTTCCGGCGCACGCGACGATCGACATCGAGCTCTTTCTGCCCGCGTTCGCGCTCGACGGCAGTTCGTTCGCGCTGGAGCTCACATCCGGTAGCTACGACGAGCGACTGATCGTTCCGAGCAACTCGAGCTCGGGAGATAGCGGCGTTCGCTCGGTTCTGGTTCTCACCGATGCGGATCCCGCGCCGGCGACGATCCTCGAGTGGAGCGAGAGACTCGGCGAGACCGTCGACGATGGATCGAACCAAGGGTCCGACGTATCGATCAGCGTGCTGAGTCCGAGCACGGCGCCGTTGCGCTTCGAGGGCTACACGAGTCTCGACTGCGTGGTGCTCGACACGCAGGCGAGACTCGGCGCGAACGTGCTCGAGCCCGTGCTCACATACGCGCGGCTCGGGGGAACGCTCGCGTTCCTCGGCCCCGACGCGGAGCGTGCCGCGCGAGCCACGCCCGGAGTTGCCGAGTGGATCGAACCGCGCTTTCTCGATCGGTCGATGGTCCCGATCGAAGCGCAGGTGTACGCGATCGGCCACGGGCGACTTGTCATCGGGCAAGACGACGCCTTCCTAGGCAGATACGACCGCAACGCCCTGCGCGCGACGCTCGAAAACCACGCGAGCCACACGCCGGATGCGAACAACCCCCTTCTCAAGGAGGAAACATATCCTTCGACCAATGCAGTGCCACAAACTCCCGAAGGTGGAGTAGTCATCGCTTACTTCTGGAACCTCTTGTATGGTTTTATTTCGAACTGTTCTTTCATAACGTATAAAGATTGTACGTATAGTTTTAAATAATATCTTGTAGAGTTCGGGGTCTTGAGCTGAACTGATCGACTCTTTCCAGATGAAGAACCGACGACGTTTTGTTGATGCTTTGACGTAGTGACCATGATGATTTGTTGTTTATGAAAAGGAAACGGAAAAATACGTTGATTGAAACGGTAGTACTATTAATACGGCATGACAACGCTTGATAGTCATTTT
>JAVJHY012111475.1:0-27547 GCA_035593235.1 Phascolosoma agassizii
CTTACAGGTTATCAATGTCGCTTCGATACGTTTAGTGGGTATATTTGCTTAGAATAAGTGGCTACTACTCTTTAGAAGGGGTGGCTCCTATTAATTAGAATAGGTGGCCCCTATATTTAATTACAGGTGGCTACTTGGCGTTAGAATACGCAAGTAGATAGTAGCAGATACCAATTACCTTCAGATGGACGCCAAACTGCCAAGTCTCCTATCCCATCAGCATCAAAGTCTCCCACTAATGGAAAGTCCCCCGGCAATCCCCACTGAATAACTTCCAGGGTGCTAGTGACTGATGAAAAATAATACCAAAGACCATTTGACGGCCTCCAAACAGTTTCATCATCCTGTCCGTCACCATCCATATCAGCAATTATCGGATAATCACCGGGAAGACCATGCTGTCTTACTCTTGGCTGGGAGCAGTCATATGATGTCGATGAAAGGCAATGATACCAACTTCCATTTCCAGGGCGCCAAACAGATAAGTCACGGCTTCCATCACCATCGTAGTCACCAGAAAGCGGTTGGTCCCCCGGAAGGCCCCATTGTTTACTCAGTAGGGACATATCGTTGGAGAGATTTGCAAACCATATACCAGTGCTCTCGCGCCAAACAATATACTCACTAGTGCTATCGCTATCGATATCCTTAGTCGTGCCACACAGGTCACTTTCTACCGAAAGTTGTCTTACTCCAACGGGGGAACTCGATGCAAAGTCAACGTCACGACGACGCTCTCCAGTAGAACGTTTAACTCGAAAAACGTCTCGCAGGGTTGCGCTTTCAGCGAGGTACAGGCCTGCACCTACATCAAGACCTCTTGGTTGAGGCTGAGTAATGATAGTCGTCGGTGGACGACCACCAAATGAGACGCCAGTACCTAGTTCTAACACAACGGTCTCATTGCTCCCGTCCGTGAAAGCAGATCTAATTCCACCTTTTCTTGCGTTACTACCTGATTCTGCCCAGAATAGCCTATCGGTGCGTGGATCGTATTCAAGTCCATGGGCAAGGTTGATATTATCAACTAAAATCTCTGGTGTTGAGGTTTCACCCCGAGGTGGAAACTTAGCTCTTCTAACACTTCCAACGCCATTGTTATTTTCAGTCCAAAAAATTGCTGCCTCTGAACTAGTGTCAAAAAAGGCCACGGTAAGCCCCTGAACATCGCCGAGTCCGGTTACTAGTTCGCTTAGCCGATTACCTCTCAACGCAAATATCTTTCCCTGTTCAGAATCAGCAAAATATTTAACCGTTGGAGAATCGCCAATAATTCCAGTAATCTTACCAAACCCAGATATAATTGTCTGGCGATTGCTGCCATCAAGGTTAACGCTGAGTAACGCTCCGGAACCGGAGCTATATATCACTTGCCCCTCATCGCTTAAATCGAAATAACCAACTTGCGTAAAAGCAGCTTCTAGGTGCTGGACATCCCCACCACTAGTGAAAACTCTTCCTAGAGCTGTTTGAGAGCTAAAATAGATTTTTGCTGAAGTAATTTCAGAGCTATCAAAGGCCAAAGAAATAATATCTCTTGCAGCGGTGGCAATTGTTTCACTATCACCACCAGCTATAGGAATAGCAACTATGGTATCAGCGGTCGTATCAGAATAAAGAAGCCTATTTCCTTGGTTATCTAATAGAAGTGCGCCAACCACTCCAAGGTTAACAGCAAAATCGGTGTCCCCCATTCCATCGAAACCAATCATTCTAATCTTGTCATTGTTGTCAGCAAAGTAAATTAATGAATTGGCTGGATCTATCTCAAGCGCACGAGAAAAAGCATAGTTTGGGCCCGAAGCAATCGTTTCAACATTAGTTCCATCTAGATTGGCGCGACGAATTGCCATAGAAGTCGCCCAATAGATTTTGTTATTAGTTTTGTCTAATTTAAGAGTAGATCCAACAAACAAATTGCCAACCCCATCTTCCGTTACGAGTTGTTCCTGATTGCTAGAATCGAGATCTGCACGATTGAGTGTGGTTGTAGTTGTCCAATAGATTTTAGCTGCCACTGGGTCAATTAAAAAATCGACTAATGGGAGACTCCCATCGGTAAAAGGAATGGCCAAGGTAGAGTTCTGTGACACGGAACCAAAGTCGTTTAAATCCTCAACAAATATGCCTTGATCTTTTACATACCAGTAGACTTTATCATTGGTTAAGTCTACTGAGATATTTCCAAATTCACCTAGGGGAACAACATTAACTTTGCCAGTCCCATCTGCCTTGGCCTGAAAAATGCCGCCAATACTATCAGAGCCAGTTCGAGGCTCACTCCAGAAAACCCGGCATTGGGCAAAAGAAGTTTCGGCGTGAATGAGAACAAAGTAAAACAATACTACAAGAAGCGATAGAACAGATTTGCACATGAGAAATCAACCACAGATTATTACAGTCCACCAAGTTGCACAACGATTGTTCGCAACTAGGTCTAGTATGTATCAACAAAGCGAGAACGACAACCCACATAGAGTGTAAAAACCACTCTTGGTTTTAGCATTATGCCGAGAACTAATGATTGTGTGATAAATGCGATAATAACATATCATTTTGGAAAAGAATTAGGGACCATCCCTAATTCTCAAACCTCCTCATTACACCAGGATTCTATATTCCTCTCTTTACTAGAAAAGTTAATGCCAACTAGAATTACCTTCTTATTTTCATCTAAAAACTTTTGATAATATTTCCTATCTTTAATTTGTTTTATCGCCTCTTCTTTAGATTTATCTATCTTCATTTCTATTAGATAAATATTATCTTTGGTCTCCAAAACTAAATCTATACGACCTAAATTAGTTCTTTCCTCTACTTGTAATTCCATACCAAGTAACTTCAGAAGAGAATATAAAATAGATTGATAATAATATTCTGGAAACTTGTCTAATTTATCTTTTCCTTTTGGCTGTATCTCATATGTTATTTCTGAAAAGAATTTAGTTAAAAAATTAAAAAATAAATCTAAATTATTATCTTGAATGGCATCATATAATTTCAATAAATAACTTTGCGAATTTTTAGATTTTAATCCTGCATTAATAAAATTATCTAAAAATGACACCCTTACTTCATTGTTTGGATACCCTAACTTATATCTAGTAGTAATAGCCGACGATGTATCTATTTCTGATATAGTTAGATAACCAGTTTGAAAGAGCAAAGGTAAGATAGGTAAGTCTTCTATGTCATAACTATCAAAAGTACTTTCTGTTAATGCTTCATTATTAACAGAGGTTAAATCATAGTTTTTAGTTTTAACTAAATTAAATAGAAAAGTAGGTGTTCCACTGCTTATCCAATAATTTTTAAATTCTCTCTCAGTAAATAAATTTAAAATAGAAAAAGGATTATATACTTTTAAGTCTTCGATAGAAAAACGATACCCATTATACCATCTTTTAATATCATCTAATAATTTAGATTTTTCTATATTTTTATATTCGGATAAATCTAAAATATTTTCAGAGAAATATTTACTAAGCTCTTCTTCTGTGTAGCCTAGCAAACTAGCAGATCCTTTACTCATCGTTAGATCCGTTAAATTATTTAATTCTGAAAAAACAGAAGTTTTAGAGAATCTACTAACTCCCGTTAAAAAAACAAACCTAAGATACTTGTCTTGCACTTTTAGAGTTTTAAAAAACTCTGATAAAGCCTCTCGGTTTCTTGCGGCAAGATCTGGATTAGAGATGTTGGCAACAATAGGAGAGTCATACTCATCCATTAAAACGACTACTGATTTGTTAAACTTTGAGTAGAGTTTGAAAATTAACTTCTCAAACATTACCCCGATAGTATGAGTTTGAAGATCGATAGAATATGAGGTAGCAATATCTAATAACTTTTCTTGTAATCCCGATACTAACTTAGTAGGATCTTTAGAATTGAGATTGGATAAATCAACCTTTATAACCGGATGCTCCTGCCATTGATAATGAGATTGTTCCTTAATCCATAACCCATTAAATAAATCTTGTTGAGATTTAAATAGAGATTCTAAGGTAGAGATAAGTAGAGACTTCCCAAATCGGCGTGGACGTGAAAGGAAATAGTAACCTTTAGAGTTTTTGACTAATTCATAAATAATAGCAGTTTTATCAACATAGATGTAATCTCCCTCAATTAAATCTGAAAATGTTGATATACCTACGGGCAGTTTGTTAGCCATATACTCTTGAATTGTTATTCACTATCTTATATTCATTATACATCATAATTGGTCTCTAATACTATGTGATATACTACATGTAAGTTTGGCTAAAATAGAGTAGGGCTCTTCAACACCAAAATTTCCCGAACACCTATGAAGTTCAGTTGCAGCCCTACTCTGTTTGCGAAACCTCAATAATGGCTTCAAAACAGTCATTATTCGCAGCTTTGTTGCGCCTGTGAAAAGCACACTTTTCACAGCGATGTAAAATCATCATTTGCTTGCCCTTCTTATCAAGCGACACTGGCCTCATCAACCCACCACATTGTGCTGCTCGGTCGCCTGGATTGATATCGACATGCTTGCTCCATAAACAAGCTGGACAATGATTGGTATATCCATCACCACAAATCTCAACTCCACAATTGGCACATACAAAATCTTCTTTGCGCCGTTGAAAAAGTTTTTGTGACTTTGTCATGATTAACTAAGCTACTTTTACGCGCGAAACATCGCTGAGCACACCAAACAAGAAACTACAATGCCAGTAATATCGGCAAGTAATGCAGCCACTAAGGCATGCCGAATACGAACTACCCCTGCGGCACCAAAATAAACCGCTAAAACGTAAAAGGTTGTTTCAGTACTTCCCTGCATAGTTGAAGCGACATACGAGCTATACGAGTCGGGGTTGGCCTCTACCAATGCACTCATAACACCAAAAGCACCGCTTCCAGAAAGCGGTCTTACCAAAGCCATCGGCAAAGTATCCGCGGGCATTCCTATAACTGAAGTTAGCGGTTGAAGCACGCTAACTAGAACTTCCATCGCGCCCGATGCTCGAAACATGCCAATTGCAACCAAAATCGCAACTAAAAACGGTATTATGCGTATCGCAATATCAAATCCTTGCTTAGCGCCCTCCGTAACAGCCTCGTAAATCTTTACCCCGCGACCTACTCCATACGACAGGATTAATAACATTAACACAGGCATAAGCCAAAATGTAACCAAATCACCGCTAAAAAAAGCAAGCTTATCTGGGGCACACCATACTTGGTAACAGAATGCTAAACTTAAAACCAGCAACATTCCATATGCAATTATCCGACTGTAAGTTCCCGTTTTAATCACCAGATGCGATAAATCGCTAGAACTATCGTCAACGTTCTGTAGCTCAACTCGCTCACCCTCCTGAGGTTTACTAGCACTCTTAGAAGATGCAATATAGTCTACGTCTCTTTTCGCCAATAATATGGCAACAGCAACACCAACGATAGTTGAACAAATCGTAGCGATAAGAGAGGGGAGAAAAATTTCCGCTGGCCTTATACTTCCCGCAGCAGCACGAACTCCAATTACTCCAAGCGGTAACAGGGTAACACTTGAAGTATTGATAGCAAGAAATAGACACATGGCGTTTGTCGCCATTCCTGAAAACGGGTTTAACTTATTGAGCTCAACCATAGCTTTAATGCCGAGTGGAGTAGCCGCATTTCCAAGACCTAGCATATTGGCAGAGATATTAAGCATCATTGCACTCATCGCAGGATGCTCTGGAGGCACATCTGGAAATAACTTAACCATCAGTGGCTTAACTAAACGAGCAATCGTAAACATTAGTCCACCTGCTTCGAGAACTCGAATTAACCCAAGCCACAGGGCCATTACACCGACTAGCCCTATAGCAAGAGTAACAGCACCCTTTGCTGCTTGAAAACTAGCATCCGTAATCTCCTGCATTCTGCCAGTAAAAGCAGCAAAAAGAATTGAGCCAGCAATAAATGCTACAAAAACAACATTAATCGCACTTGTTTTTTCACTGTTAGCTTCTTTCATTGTGATGTCTCATAAGTAATTTGTGTGCTCACCACAGTAAGTACTCCCTATAAGCCCAGCATGTATTTTTCGAGCAGCGCTATGCGATCTCTAATAAGTGCTGCTTTTTCAAACTCATTGAGCTTAGCGTATTCAAGCATCTCTTCTCTCAACTTACAAGCTAGCGTCTTGCACTCTTTAATGTCCTTAGGCACATCTGTCTCTTCTAGCCCTAGGACATCAATGACACCCTCAACATACTGCTGTTCACGCGAACCCATTGTTGTTTCGCTACCTCTCTTAACCGATTTTGGAATGATACCGTGTTCTTCGTTATATCGCGCCTGTAAAGCGCGTCTGCGGTTTGTTTCTCGTATAGCCGCCTTAATTGATCCTGTCTCTCGGTCTGCATATAAAATTACTCGACCTGAGAGGTGCCGCGCAGCACGACCTATTGTTTGAATAAGACTTGTTTCTGAACGCAGAAAACCCTCCTTGTCAGCATCCATAATCCCCACCAAACTTACCTCAGGAAGATCTAATCCCTCTCTCAAGAGATTAATTCCAACAAGTAAATCAAACTCCCCCTCGCGCAAGGCTCTAATCAGCTCGATTCTATCTAATGTATGAATATCCGAATGTAGATACTTTACTCGCACTCCTACTTCTCTATAGTATTCAGATAAATCTTCCGCCATTCTCTTTGTTAGAGTGGTAACAAGAATTCTCTCGCCTTTTTCGGATACTTTTCGCACTTCTGCTAAAAAATCATCAACTTGATTTATTGCAGGACGCACCTCTACACTTGGGTCGAGCAATCCCGTAGGTCTAATAACCTGCTCAACCACCACACCATCGCTCTGTTTTACTTCAAACTCCCTAGGAGTAGCTGACATAAAAACTACTTGTCCAACACGATTTTCAAATTCATCAAATCTAAGAGGTCTGTTATCTAACGCCGAAGGAAGCCGAAAGCCATAATCAACTAACGTTTGCTTACGCGCTCGATCCCCGCGATACATACCGACCAATTGCGAAACGGTAACATGACTTTCATCGATAAATACCAAAAAATCCTTCGGAAAATAACTAAGCAAAGTTGGCGGCGGTTCTCCGGGAGCGAGGCCAGTAAAGTGCCTAGAATAATTCTCAATCCCAGAGCAAAAGCCCATCTCATCTAGAAGTTCCAAATCATAATATGTACGCTGCTCTAGCCGGCGAGCTTCAAGGACTTTGCCCGCACGCTCTAACTCGGGAAGCCGAATTTCAAGCTCCGCTCGTATGCTCTTTATTGCAGTCTTGACACGCCCTTTCGTTGTAACAAAATGGCTGGCAGGGTAAATACATATGTTTTTCAAGCGGCTTATTGCTTTGCCACTTAGGCGATCTACTTCACTAATTTCCTCCACTTCATCACCGAAAAACTCTATTCTTACAGCTGAAATATCTTCGTATGCAGGACAGACTTCAACGACATCGCCTCGCACGCGAAAGGTTCCCGTCTTAAAATCAACATCGTTTCGTGTGTACCGAAGTGAAACAAGCTTCTTAAGCACTTCGTCTCTACTAATACGATCCCCTATTTCGAGATAAATCATTAGATCGAAGTAACTTTCCGGCGCGCCTAGACCATAAATACAACTAACACTTGCCACAACAATAACATCGCGCCGTTCCAAAAGAGCCTTAGTCGTAGCATGTCTTAGCTTGTCTATTTCATCATTTATGGAGGCATCCTTTTCTATGTATGTATCTGTTGAAGGCAGGTAAGCCTCTGGTTGAAAATAATCATAATAACTAACAAAAAACCGGACTGCGCTTTGTGGAAAAAGTTCTTTGAATTCTGAATATAACTGTGCGGCAAGAGTCTTGTTATGCGCAATGACCAAGGCTGGCCGATTTAGGTTTTCTATCACATTTGCAACGGTAAAAGTCTTACCACTGCCAGTAACTCCCAGTAGAACCTGTCTTGATTTACCTTTTTTAAGATTGTCTACAAGAAGCTCTATAGCCCTCGGTTGGTCCCCACAGGGCTTATACGAACTCTTGAGTAGGTGACGCTTGGTAGAATCTACTCGGGCAAAATACGCTGAAGACTCCAAACACACACTCCCTCTTAGACTATTGTTCGCGAGCTTTTGCTATGCGTTCTTTAGCTAGACGCAGAGCTATTTCGCCAGGCAAGTCGTTAGTTTCCGCCGCCTTGTCCAAAATAGCGCCTACGACTGAATAAATTGTGTCAACACGTTCCTTGACACGTGAGGCGTTAAATCCACCATCTTCCAACTCATCGGCACATGCTATGATTCCACCAGCGTTAATGGCAAAATCTGGTGCATACATGATTCCGCGCTCTACAAGCCTAGCTTCAGTCTTTCGACCGCCACGTATTTGGTTATTAGCCGCTCCTGCAATGATACTGCAACGCAATGCATCGACATTATCTAAGTTAATAGCACCGCCAACGGCACAGGGTGCAAACACATCACATTCTGTAGTTGATATCTGTAAAGGATCCACTATTTGAGCGCCCAGTTCACTAGCAGTCTTAGACAAATGTTTTTGACGAGTATCACTTGCAGTTAAGCGAGCTCCAGCGTTTGCCAGTAGTTTCGCAACTCTAGCACCTACATTTCCCAATCCCTGTATTGCTACATGTCTGTTGTTAAAATCCCCCGAACCAAATCGACGCTCGAGACAAGCCCTAATGCCATCAAATACTCCTTGTGCCGTAAATGGAGACGGATCCCCCGACCCTCCCATTTGCTTATCTCGACCGACTATGTAGCGACAACTCTTTAAAAGAACACCCATATCGGCGACCGTAGTGCCCATATCCTCGGCTCCGTAGTATTTGCCGTTTAGCGATGTAATAGCGTTTCCGAAAGCCCCAAGTAGTTTCTCGCGATCATTTGTCATGCCGTCATGTGCGACAATGACACTCTTTCCACCTCCAACGTTTATTCCACAAAGCGAATTCTTGTACGTCATTGCTTGTGAAAGGTTCAGCACATCCGCAAGTGCTTCGTCCAAATTACTGTAGCTCATGAATCGACAACCCCCGACACCTGGACCAAGAGTTGTGTCGTGAACAGCAATAATCGCCAACAAGCCAGTGGTGCGATCCTTAAATACAGATACGAGTTCATGATCGCGTATTTTTAACTCATTAAATACTGACATAGATACTTCCTTCGTTATTCAGCTTTTTTGAAGTTCATTCATGAAATTCTGCGCTCGCTCAACAAGCAACTCTCTTCGTATAAACGGCACCATTATTTTCAACTCGGGTCCAGACGATTTACCCGTTATAGCAAGCCGAACAGACTGAAATAATTTTTTGCCGCCAAAACCAACTCGCTTTTTTGTAATAGCCATCAACTGCTTAAACTGCTCTGTATTGTAGCAATCCCGATCCGTTTCCGGTGAAGTCTCGTCAAGCACTTCTATCCATGCAGAAACTACGTCAATACACTCTTGAGTATTCGCTATAGAGATGCAATCCTGAGAGTCTAACTGCAAAGACTCTGAAACAAGCATTTTAGCGATAACTTTAGCGTCAGTTAGTGAACGCATTTCTTGTCGTAAGTGCGCTACGGCATTTGTCCAAAATTCCTCCCCTCGAGAAACAACGAGTTCTTTGTAGTCGTCTAAGTATTCAAACGTTTCTCTGGATATAGTTTCAATGGGTAGATTCTTAATCCACCAAGCGTTTAGCCAATTGAGCTTAGACAATTCAAAAATTGACGCGTTTTTTCCAACTCGCTCAAAAGAAAATACTTCCGTAGTCTCCTCTATCGACAAATGCTCTTTTCCATCTGGATGCGACCATCCAAGTAACATTAAGAAATTTACTAGTGCTTGAGGAAGATATCCGCTAGAACGAAATTCATTTACGGAAGTAAGCCCCTCAGAATTTCGTTTAGATAACTTAGACCCATCGGTCGCAAGAATAAGCGGCAGATGCGCAAATGTAGGCGGCTTTGCACCTAGAGCTTCAAAGATCAACACCTGCTTAGCTGTGTTAGTTAAGTGATCTTGCCCTCGAACAATATGAGATATATGCATGTTTATATCATCAGACACAGAAGCTAAATGATAAGTGGGAGTTCCATCGGAACGAAGAAGAACAGGTTCAGGCCCGAGTGACTTTGACTGAAACACACATCGCCCACAGACCTCATCTTCTACCACAATTTCTGCCCCGGGATAGCGCAATCGAAGAGCTCCACCGTCATCTACATATGCTTTCCCAGTGCTCTCAAGTTTTCTAGCAGCGGCGATATGGGATTCAAGTCGTTCTGACTGTCTATATGGTCCAAATTCTCCAGGTTTATCCGGCCCCTCGTCCCACTCAAGTCCAAGCCACCTTAACCCCTCACATATATCGGTTTCCAAGCGAGCCTCTGAGCGCTCCCTATCTGTATCATCGATACGCAGGATGAAGACTCCCGCAGTTTTCTTGGCATATAGGTAATTAAAAAGCGCAGTCCTTGCCCCGCCTACATGAAGTGCTCCTGTTGGGCTCGGTGCGAATCTTAGACGTGTCACAATAATACCATCTTCACTTCCTAGAACAGATTACTCTTCTCCTAGTTCAGAAATTGGGAATGGCCCTCGCTGTCCCCATTTCACACGAGCATCTGCAAAAACCGAACCGCTAACATCGCTATCCTTATTAGACCAACTCGTTCTAATATATGTCGCAATAGCGGCGAGCTGCTCGTCATTTAACTGTGAGCCAAATGCAGCCATTGCACTATTATACGTAGTGCCACTGACATTAATCGGACCCGTTAGACCATAAAGCATAATGGAAGCAAGACGTTCTACATTCTGCCCCACTACGTATGGACTTGCATCTAGCGGAGGAAATACTCCCGGAATTCCAGCTCCCGTAACTTGATGACAGGCAGCGCAGGTTCTCGCATATAAGTCACCACCATCCGGGCCTGCGCCACTAGGTGCGACTTGCTCGATATGACTCACTGCGGGCACTGCAGATACCTGAGCAGTGACTGTATACTGTGGGGCCCCGGCAACACTCTTCTTGCCAGCGAATTCTCGCGAGTGTCTTTCGCACCCAACACTCATGACTATTAACAATAGAAAAACAATGCTAAAAAGTTTTCTCATCTCGATTCCATTTGACAAAAGTTTCTAATGACAGCAAATGCTTACACTCGCTAAATAGCGTAGCCGGTCTATGCACGATATTGCCCTGGGGGAGACTCGAACTCCCACGCGGTTGCCCACACATGGACCTGAACCATGCCTGTCTACCAATTCCAGCACCAGGGCACAGTATGAACTAGCCAGCACCTGCTAAGCTCGGGGGTTACCTTATCAACTGAACGAAATTAACGCTACCTGTAACCATTCAGGTAATAGCTGCTGCTTATTTTGGCCCCGATCGTTGGCACGACGATCCGACAAATGCCCCCTCAGTGGCCCTACTGAGGTATTAAGAATATTCGAACAACTACAACGCCATAAAGGAATAATAAGAAAAGTCCTTTTGTTTTCGTAATGCCGGTCTTTTGTAGCAGAAAAAGCACCATTATAAGAGAAAAGATTATCATCAATGGGATGTCTAAACTGAGCGAAATATCACCGAACTCAAACGGACGAATAACGGAAGCAACTCCGAGAACAAGCAATATATTGCTTATATTTGAACCCAATATATTTCCAACCAGTATGCCCCCTTCGCCCTTGCGAGCAGCGGACATTGACACAGATAATTCTGGCAGAGACGTGCCAAAGGCTATCAACGAGAGAGCCAATACATTCTCCGAAATACCCATATTAGTTGCTAAAACAACTGTAGAACGAACAAGAAATTCACTAGAAACCAGTAGGATAACTAAAGCAGCCAAAAGCTTGGAGCCTAAAACCATTAGCCCACTAGAATCTTTCCCCGCACTATCTTCTTCATCAACCCCGACTAAGGCATCAACCATAACCTCGTCCCATGGCTCATGCTGCTGCTTCTCTTGCTCTATCTGAGCACTACCGACACCCTGACACTCCTTCTTGGCTGCTCCCCTAAGAACCCTTACTACAAATAGGACAAAACCTATAAGTAATAACACCCCAACAATAGTTGATACATTCCCTAAGGTCGCTCCGATGACCCATAGCAATGCGGAGAGACCTATCATTACCATCCCCTCCCCCTTGAGCACCGACTTGTCGTCACACCGAATAGGAAAAAAGATTGCCGGAAGACCTAAAATAAGCGCCACATTGCAAATGTTTGAGCCAATAACATTGCCAAGAATCATCTCTGGGACATCTTTTAGCGCAGCAGCAGCGGAAGCGGCCACTTCGGGCAAAGAAGTGCCAATCGACACCACTGTTAGACCAATTACCATAGTGGAAACATTGAGACGGCGTGCGAGAATAACTACGGTATTAACAAAAAGCTCCGCCGAGAATAGCAAGCCCATAAGGCATACGAGAAGAATAATGACATCAAAAATCATAACCGAAAGCCTAACCACTTAAAATGAACAAAACAAGTGTACTATTGCTAAAGTCTAACCTAAATTTTCCACCAATCTGGCGGCAAGGAATTGAGTTTCGAGTGAACTTCAGGCTAAGACCTATTAGATGCACTACTTTCGCAAATCGCCCGACGATAACCCGATAAAGTGGCACAAATCATTAAGTATTTCTCCCACTTGCCGGTTCCCTACCTAAAGAGTGGGCTTATATGTAGCGATATAAGACGCAATATTTACGCTTTAGAGTAGGCAAACGATAGTGGCTATATCTGTTTTTATTGAATAGCCTCTAATAAGAGTGCTATAATACTCTAAAGTAAGAGTTAATTAATTGGTCATTCGCCAAGTCAAAAGGCTACAGTCATTATGCCCCTTAAAAACGATATTTGTTGCTACCTTTCATCTTTGTTTTCTTTAGTTTTGCATATCAATGCTCACCGTAAACAAAAACGATCGATATTGCGAGCACCATGCTTTGTTTATTTTTTTCTCCCATTAGTAGTGCTTTGCAGTTATTCAAGTAATGCCCTGGCTACTAAGTATTATATCTCTCCAACAGGTGCCGACAGCAGGAGTGGGCTATCGATTGATTCGCCATGGATGACTTTTGATCATGCAATGACTAATCTCAACGCAGGTGATACTTTGTTTCTTTTGGATGGGGAATATAAGAGGTCTTTAAAGGTTACTATATCTGGCACTCAGGGGAATCCGATAACTTTTAAGGCGTTAAACGATGGAAAAGCACGAGTAAATGGACAAAATTCAAGAATACCACTACAAATAAGAGGAGAAAATGATGAGAAACATAAACGATATATTAATGTTGATGGCATTGTTTTTCATAATTCGAATGCGGATGTAATCGAAATTGTTAGAGCCGACAATATTAATATCAAACGAGTTTCTGCTTACAATGCCGATCCTTTCAGTAACAACTCCATTTTTACCATAAACTGGTCTGACAAAATACTTGTCGAAGACTGTGCTGGTTCAGGGCCTGCCAGGAATCTATTGAATACATTTGGTTCAACGAGAGTTACAGTTCGTCGTTTTTGGGGGAAATGGAAGTCCTATACTCCGGATGATCCGACAGATTCACCAGCAGGGGTGACCCGTGGAATTTCAATCTATAGTGGACGCGACTCACTGTTCGAAAACAATATTATTACTAGAGAAAAACTTACTTCACCAGGCAATGGCCCAACTGTCGGTATTTCCATGACAGTAACAGGTCCTGGAATCGGGGGGAGAAACAAATTATACGGAAACATTGTATACGACCTAAAAGAGACTGCTTACTCAGTAGCTACAAAAAAGGGACACGTTTTGCCTTCGCCAAATATTTTTGAGAACAACGTATCTATCAATAACTCTATTGGAATTTTTGTAAGAGCGGGAGAAAAAGGATTTGCAAAGTGGTTTACTATGGTTGGTAACAACAGCGGTAAAATGCTACAAGTATCAATAGATGAAAGCCTTGAGTCTAAGTTTGACACTGATTTCAAACTCAATTTTGATTTAAGAAATTCTATACTTATGACAGGAGATAGGGGAATAGATGTTCGAAAACATGAACGAATTGGTTCGGTGACTCACGTCTACAACGATTTATACAAATTGACGCAAGATTATTTCAATATTGCAAAAAAGCATCCTACTGAAATGGATATTCCTCCAAGGTTTAATGTTTCTAAGTACGGAAAGGGAGCTTATCTGATACGATCCAAAGCTTTAAGCGGTTTGGGTGAAAATGATGCCAATCTTGGAGCGCAAGTCCTGTATCGTTACATTAATGGCAATATAAATACAAATGAACGCCTGTGGCCATGGCCGATGGAGGCACGGATTCAAGCCGAGACAACAGAGTTCTTAGGCAAATGCACAAGTGTGACTTGGGAAGATAATGGCAAAGATTGCACAGGAGGACTGTGGAAAGTCCTAGACAATGTCTATCCCACACAAGCATCTCCTAGCGTACCTAAAGGGCTAAAGTTTGAAACAATTCCCTAGCAGAATGATTTTTCTATTAAAAAGTAACCCCGTACTAGTTTTTTTTTAGTTTTTTTATACCTGCCATGTCTACGCCCTTAGGACCTGTCCATAAAGAACTCTCTAAACATCGACAAAAGCGAGTCATCTGCCGGACCTTTCTCTTTGACGAGACTCAGCGGTCGATGCAATGTCTTGGCTACAACTGAGTTGCATAAGCACTCAAGAGCACTTTCCAACATTTCACAATCTTTCTCACTAAAATCTTCGCGTCTAAAACGTTTCATTGTCTTAGCAATTTCAAGTTTCTGAACCTGCAAACTCCACTCAACTAGTTCTCTAATAGCGGGATCGATCGATCTGCGTCCTAACCACTCAGAGAACTTAGTAACCTCATCGTTAACAATTAGCTCCGCCTCTTCAACCTCAAGTTCACGTGCATCGATATTGCGCTTAACTATCTCATCTAAATCATCTACATTGTACAAAAACGCATCTGAAACATTCGCTATAGAAGAATCGAAATTTCGTGGCACTGCCAAATCAATATAAAACTGAGGCCCCCCACGTCTAACCGCAAGCACTTCACAAACCATATTAGCATCGACAAGATGTTCATCATCAACCGCTATCGCACTAGCACCAATTACAATGTCAATCTGTGGGAGAAACTCTGCTAGCTTACTCATCGGTAAGGCGACGGCATCAAATTCAGTAGCTAGTTCCACTGCTCGCTCGAGTGTTCTATTGACAACATAAATCTGCTTAGCTCCGGCGCTTTGAAAGTGCTTGAGCGATAATGCTCCAACTTCCCCAGCCCCAATGAGCATAACTTGCGCATCGCGAAGGTCTCCAAAAATGTGTTTGGCTAACTCTCGTGCGGCATAGCAAATTGATACTGGATTGCGTCCAATATTTGTCCTTGTGCGAATTGCCTTACCAACCCCAAAAGTTCTATGAAATAACTTATTGAGAATGCGGGAGGTAGTTTCGTATTCTGAAGCACTCTCGTATGCACGCTTAAGTTGACCTAGAATTTGTGGCTCACCTACAACAAGTGAATCAAGTCCAGAGGCAACTCGAAACAAATGTTTAACAGCATCCGCACCACTATGATGATAGAATCCATTTCGAAACGCTTTTTGAGAATTTCCTGAAATTTTGGAAAAAGTATTCTCAATGTGGCCCTTAGCTTCTGTAACGACTTGACCATATGCAGGTAGTACAGAAACGAGTTCAACTCTATTGCATGTAGAAATCAATACGGCTTCTTGTAATGCGGGAAACTCTAAGAACTCTTTAAGCACCGGTTTAAGTTGAGCCTCATTTATAGATAATCGCTCTCGAGTCGAGAGACTTGTTTGTTTATGACTTACGCCACTTAGTAACACAAGTGGAGACATATCCTTTTGAATCTGCGGAACTAGATTGTAGGCAGTAGAACTAGTAAACATGAAATGTTTTACCCACAACATTTAGACTAACAAAAGAAGCCAGCAGAACTACAAAACCAGCGATAGCTCCCCACGCCGCCCGACGCCCGCGCCATCCACTAAATCCCTGAACCGTTAACAACAATCCGTATGTCAATAAAGTGGCGACAGACCACACGACACGCGAATCTGACATAAGAAATTCGACCCCTGAGGTAGCAGCAAAACCGATTCCACTAGCGACTCCGATAAGCATCAGAACAAAGCCAAATTCAAGGAACCTCTCATTTAATAAGTCTAAGACACGAAGTGGTGGAAGAGCGCGTTGCATAAATGTAAATTTCTTACCCCTTAAGAAATGCTCCTGCATAACACGAGCGACACTGACTACAAAAGCTAAACAAAAAAGCACAACAGCAAGAATACAGCACCCCAAATGAAACACGACAGGTAATCCAAAATTGTCAACAATTTGAGGTTCCCTGTTTGCGTGATAGGCCATAGCAGAAAATAACATAAAGGACGCGCCAAGTGGGACAAGAAAAACCCCTAGCACGGAAAGCTTAAATTTATTCTCAAATAGTAAAAACATGAATCCAAGCAAAAAGCTCACGAGAGAAAGCGTTGTAGGAAAGCCCATTACTCGTAAGCTCGCACCACCACCAATATCAGTCTTATGGTAGTAACCTGCATAAGTCAGAATTAGAAATAGAAGCTGCAGAATGAGCCCCAGACACAGCACATACCTTGGTGTGAAATGAGCCTCTACCTGCTTTTTTGAAACAATTCTGCCGTAGAGCAAACCCGACGCAACATAAGCAACTAACGCACAAATTGGAAGCAAATGTATAATCATGCTAAACATCAAGGCACCGATAAACTTTGCCCGGGGAAAATATTATTCTTTAATGTTGGATTGAACTTCTTAAGCGCCAGGAGAGACACGCCCAATTTCTTAGCAATTTTAGTCAAATTATCGCCTTTTTTAACGATATAATTCTTAGCTGACTTACTCGAACTAGCCGTTTTCCCCTTACCTGGAATCTTTAGAACAGCTCCAGCGATTAACTTGCGAGGATTCGTAATTCCATTAGCTTTTGCGAGCATAGTCTGCTTCACTGAAAATCGTTTGGCGATACTACCAAGCGTATCCCCTCGCTTCACTTTATATTTCGACACCGCAGCGACCTTAGAGCCCGCAGTTTGTGTGAAACTGGCATTTGCCTTTCCAGGGATTCTTAAGACTTTACCGGCTCGTAACCTACGGGGATTTTTAATTCCATTAAATCGCGCTAAGACTGACTGCTTCACGGAAAATCGTCTAGCAATGCTACCTAGAGTATCGCCTCGTCTAACCTTATATTTGCTTCCCGTCGTCGGGGTGTTACTAAATTGTAAGGCTTTACGCGCACCAGATAAGTAATCAGCCGTGCCATGTGCTACAGACATCAGCTCTCCACGACCTAAGGAAGCTATCACGGAGTTTCCACGACCCTGCGGAACTTTGACTATATGGTTCTTCGGAATGTTAACACGCCCCTGAACGATGGACCTCAATAGCGCAGGATTGAGGTTAGTTATCTCATCCTTATTCGAAGCAGAAAACTTGACAAGATTTCTAAACGACAGTGGTTTTGTAAGTCGTAGTTCATCAAAACGGACAGGTTCATCTTGGCTAAGCTCTGGAAAGTAGCTGCGCCAATTTTGTTCCACTTCAAGCGCTGCTATAAATTCAGCATAAAAATTCGACGAAGCAAAACCAAACGATCTACTACCAGTATACTTTTGAATAATAACTGAAAGGTCACGACTACCCGTCTTTTTGACAGCACGCATGATGCCACTTAAGCCATGATTGTACGATGTCACAGCTAAGGGCCAACTACCGAGTTTCTTATACGAATTCCTGAGATATTTAGCAGCAGCTCGTGAAGCCAAAATTGGATCGCGTCTCTCGTCTAAATACGGTCCTACGCTTAAGTACTGTTTTCCAGTTTGCCGCGTAAATTGCCAAATCCCAGCAGCACCAACTGAACTATACGCCTTATAGTCAAATGACGACTCTACTAACGGCAAACGTGCTAATTCAAGCGGAAGACCAGCCGCGCTAAACACATCCTCTATCGCATATAAGTAACGATTCGAACGACGTATACCACTGGCAAAGCGTTCACGTATACCGGTTTGATACCTAACCTGCTTTATTTTCTGAGCTTTTTTATATGCCCTGCGTAAGCGTGTTTTTTGGCCACCTATATGCTCCTTGAACAGTTCATCTATTCGAACTTCCAACTCATTTGCAGGGGACTTGTCACGACTTAATCGACTAAGTGCACTACGAATCTTAGATATCTCTTCCTTTATTGCAGTATTTTTTTTCCGAGCAAAATTTCTTCCAGAATACACCTGTGCATAGTCAGTAAAATCTAAAACTGAATAAATGATTTCTGGGTGCTCGCGATTGTGAAACACTAAATGATTCGAGTCGTACTTCGTAAAGATGAGCTTCCAAAATTCGACTCGTTTCCCGAGAATCCCTGGAGAGGGAAATGCCTCAGATACCTGCGCAGAAGTAATGTCAATGCATCCGAAGGCGACAAATAGACTCATCAAAAGGCAAAAGATTGTTCTACTGGCTCTAGACAGAGCGAAAAAATTCACTTCCGGTTAGCTCCAGCTATAATCTTGACTATTTCATTTTCAAATTTCATAGCAAACGACTTTGAACGCCCATTCATTACCATTACAGCCGCATACAATTGCCCATCCTCTCCTGGGACATAACCGGCTAATGAACTAACCGCTGCAAGTGTGCCTGTTTTTGCCCATACCCCATTTAGCCTCATTGAACGTCTAACAGCAAGATAGTCAACATCAGAAGTGGGCTTACGGCGTTCAAGTTTGCGTTTTCTAAGAGTTCCGCTATGTCCAAACCGACTTAAAGATGCGACCAAATCTGGCGCAACAGAAAAATCCCGATAAGCCGCCACTAATACAGTCACTAAAGCACTAACCGTAAGTCTATTTCGTTTGTCTAGCCCAGAACCA
Organism: Phascolosoma agassizii; assembly: GCA_035593235.1. NCBI lineage: Eukaryota > Metazoa > Annelida > Sipuncula > Phascolosomatiformes > Phascolosomatidae > Phascolosoma > Phascolosoma agassizii. The sequence continues at coordinate 18,957 of JAVJHY012111475.1, forward strand.
TCATAAATCTCATGATGTTCATCGCTAATACCAAGTTGATTTAAGAATGTCCCAATGCGCTCTATCGCAAGGTCCTTATGAAAATACCCCAGTGAGTCTTGACCAAGGGAAAATAGAATCTGCCCAGCAATGAAGTTATTACTGTAGTGATTCAAATCCCTAATGATATCGGTTAGATCCTCAGAATTAAATACTCGAAGTAATTTTGCACCAGCCGCTGTTTCACCACCGACAACTGAGCCAGTGACCTTTACCCCCTCTTTTTCCAGGTGATGCTTAAGCAGTGTCCCTAAATATGCCGGTGGGTGTGGAACAGTGCTGTAGTACGTTACAAGCTCAGAACCCACACCTATCGTGCCACGCAGTTTCACTGTAGTTTCTGGCACACCAAAGTCAAATACAGCATTCGTTTCCGAGTCGTAGGGTGCTTGTTTAAAATATCGACTGATGGGTGTTTGTGTAAGAACAAACTTATTTCCAGAGCCTTTAACACTAGTAACATTGTTTCGCAGCTTAAAATCAAGCCCCTCCGTCAAAAAAACCTTAGCGCGTTCACCGATACGCCCGGGAGCTACGTCAACGGCATAACTATTGTGGTTCATCGATGTAGCACTTAAAGCAGCTTGATAAGGCCTATTTCCACTTGGCCCAGGTGGATTAATAAACAAAGTACTGTCTATTACTATGTTATCTACTGTTTGAACTCCATGTCGTCTAATAGTACGAGCTATTAAGTAAAGATTCTCATCGGTAAGGCTTGGGTCTCCATAGCCTCTGAAATACAAATTACCGACATTTCCAGAAGAGTTCGCTGTGGCACTGGATTGATGAGGAAGAAAGTCCACAAAAAGTTCCGAGGGAAAACGGTATTGAGCACCAAGCAATTTAAGCGCAGCGACTGAAGTAATAATCTTTAAGACAGAAGCCGGGACCAACAGCCTATCACCATTATGCGAATACACCACATCCCCAGTGTTAGCATTAGCAACAATAACACCCAACTTAGCTCTACTGTTAAACTTGCTAACAGTTCTACCGACGAAAGCCTCAAGCTCGCGCTCCATTTCCTGGTCGGCAACAGCTAAAGACGAGAAGCGCCCTAGAAAAAAGAAGAGGAATACGACCAAAAGCCTGTGAAATAAATACTGATAGCGACTCATAAACTCAACGAATATACGAATATACGATTAAAACCCTGGTGTGCTAGATATAAATACTAAGCTATGGTTAATATATGAAAAATGACAATTTATACATAGTATTTATTACAGTTCCTTCAGATAAAGTTGCAAGACAACTCTCTAAACAACTCGTTACGGAGCACTTTGCTGCGTGCGTTAACATTGTGCCGAATATTAGCTCAATCTACAGATGGGAAGGCGAGCTCGAATCTTCAGAGGAGCTGCTTTTGGTCGTTAAAACATTGAGTTCACGTTATCACGCATTAGAACAGCGTGTTACACAGTTACACCCATATGATACACCCGAAATAGTTGCGCTAAATGCATGTGAAGTTGCTGAGTCCTACTACAGATGGGCATTAAAAAGTCTAGGGTCTTAAATCAGTGAAGAGGCATATGCCGATGCGTTACGAGAAAGGTAGGAAATCCAGGCTAGAGCCAACTAATTCCAATCGTCCCAACTATCCTCGTAGTAATTAACAAGTACTTGGTTATTTAGTTTATTCACCTCGGCAGGAATCTTGCTCATATCTGTATCAAAAACAAATAGGGTTGGAAGCACCTCTTCATTGAGAAACTTTGTTTGAACCTCAATGTTAATTTCCCCCGGTTCAACTGTCCTACGTGAAGCCATATTAAACCCCCATTGTCCAAAGGATGGCACATACGATGAATACGGGAGGACATGTGGGAACACAGATAAAAGTGTATTATGTATGGACCAGAACGGACGACGAGCAAAATACGGAGACGTTGATTGAGTAACTACTACACCATCGGCTGCAAGGCGTTTCGCGAGTAGTCTGTAAAATTCGGCCGAATATAGTTTTCCAAGAGATAGGGAATTCGGGTCAGGAAGATCGATAATAATTGCTGAAAACAACTTATTTGTTTCCAGTAGAAAATTATATGCATCACCTACAACTATTTTAACTTTTTTATGGTTTAAAGAATTATCATTTAGCTTTTTAAGCACCCTATTACTCTTGCCCAATTCAAGCATTCTCTTATCAATGTCGACAAGAGTAATCATTTTAACGTCTTCATACTTAAGCACCTCACGGATAACCATCCCATCACCACCACCAAGAACCAGTATCTCAGATCGATTTCGAATAGATGACAGAGGAACGTGAACAAGTGGTTCGTGATAGCGATGCTCATCGAGGGAGCTAAACTGAATATTGCCGTCAATAAAAAGCCTAACATCATCTTGAAACTGCGTAATAACAAGCTTTTGATATGGGGTCTGTTCAGACATGATTATTTCATCTTGATAGATGAATTTCTCTAAAAACCCGCTAATTCTAAACGAATAACAAAACCCAACACCAAGAACAACTATCGCGACTAGTGCCGTTACAACATGTCGGCGAAAATGTGAAATCTCATTCCTAAATTCAATAGCATTTCCAAAAGCTACTACAACATTGAGCATACCAATAACAAATGCTGTTTTCATCAGCCCTAGATATGGCAGAAGTATAATCGGAAAGAGAACAGCCCCGATAAGGGCTCCTAGATAATCAAAAGCGAGAATATTAGCTAGTGCATCTTTTAAGTTATGATGTCGTTGTAAAATACGAGTCACTATTGGGATTTCGAGACCTATAAATACACTAATAGACGCTATGAGAATAAATGCAACAAGGTAGTAGTGTTGAGTCAGGCTGAAGCAGAAGAAAAGTAAAAAGGCTGACAAACCACCGAAAACACCAACGGCTGTTTCAATAAATATAAACCTATCAAGCAAATCTTCAGTGATAAACTTAGACAAATATGACCCCACTCCCATGAATGTCATAAATAGTCCAAGAGTTAAGGAAAAGTGGAGTATGGAGCTGCCAAACAGGTACGACGAGAGACTACTGATTAGTAGTTCGTAAACAAACCCACATATCGATATAACAAATACCGACGTAATAAGGACACAAATGCCACGTACGTCCTTATTTTTCGAATGCACTGTCACTATTGCTTACTGAATACACAATAGAGGGCATAATATCTCAACTGGCAAGCACCGCCGCAATAATTATACAAACTCCAAGCATAATCGAGCCAGCAAGGATGGCCAGTGCCATATTACTATTTTCTGCGATATCTTTACTTAAATGACCTGGTGTAATTACATCGATGACTTTATAAGCAATAAACGCCATTAGTATACCAATCGCACTGTAAATAATCGTAGAAAGTATTTCATCCACAATCGGAATTCCAATTAAACTTTTATCGGCGGCAAAAGCTTGCGGCACTGACACAAAGACACTAAGTGCTAGTATAGTAAAAAAATTACGTTTCATTGACTCTCCATCTCCTGAATTCAATTATAAGTTACGACTTACTTTCCATAACCGTGCCCACCTCCGACATATGAGCGTCGACCAAAATAACTACGATGAGACCTACGGCAATTACCGAATGCGTCTCGTTGATAGGTTGGACAATTCGCAACTCGCGTTTGCTGAACAACTGAGGCATTTCGCTCACTCTGAACCCCCCATCCTCTTTGTGACGCTAAGTAAGGCAATCCTACGAACCCACCAATCATAGAACCTGCGATAACGCGACTCAACAGTTTCATACACCAATCCCAATTTAATCATCATTAAAATATGCCAAAACCACAAATACTAAAACAAATAAACCAACTACAGCAAGCACCGGATTAAGCGACTTATTTTTTCTTACTGAATATCCAAAACCAAGGCAAAAAAGAAATGCTATAAGATAGTAACGAACAAGGCCTACTCCCTCATGAATAGAAATTTGCACAGTTCCACTTTGAGAAGTCCCTCGTTCCGCTAGTAACTTTACGTAATAATTCCCCGGATTATCAAGACGAAAGTACTTATTCTGAGAAAGACTGCTTTCTGACCAAGAACCTTCTGAGTCGTGGCCAGACTCTCTCCAAAATTCATGCTCAATGACATTGAGTGGCTCATAATCGGCATTTAGTAGCTCAATACCTCCCCATGCCCAGGAACTTGCAGAAACATTTCCTGAAATCCTCATATTGTGAACTTGGCCGACCTTCTTTAAACTAAAAGGTCCAAAAATTTGCCCATCTTCTGTTACAGTTGCCATCTGAGCTGCATAATTAACAACTTCTCGTCCATTACTACAACCATGGCTAAACAGTAGCAAAAGTAGCACAGCAGCAGCGGCAAAAAAACCATAAGACCAACGGCCTAATTCATTTTCTTCACGGATTTGCCGATCAATTTGCTCAACTAGGTCCTCTCGACCAAAACTCTGAGCTAGCTCACGCTTTTCGATTGGACGTGTGCGAAAAAACTCTACTTCCTTTACTGTTTTCCCATCACTATCCGTTCGCCAGCTAACCTCATACCCAAGGTCGCCAATCTTATAACATGCAGAATGCGAACGGTCCCCTACTTGAGGACGCCATGTGAATTCTCCTTCAAAATACCGAATTCGCTCACTTCCAAACTCCTGAATACGAGATGGGGATTGTTCCTTAATTAACGACATAAACTCCTGACCACGCTCAGGAATTCCTGGTGCAGAAGGAGTAAATGCCTCGGACACTTCACATCCCTCGCGATCTTCAGAAATATATAGGTAACTTTTGTCCTCGTTAACAATCATCCAGGTATCAAAGGTCCAAGGTCCAGTAGAATAGGCACTATCTTCGAAGTCCCATTCCCTAATTTGACTCTCGTAACATATACGCCCAATAATCTGACACTTCTTGCCATTTATGGTGCCAATCATACCCAATCGAAGAAAAGATTCCGGTGCGAATTCTTTTACATTTTGACGAGATAGAACTTTTAGTTCACTAGATTCGAGGTCGCACACAGCACCGCACGCTGCGCAAGCTGCGGTTTCCGAGTTTTGCATAACGAGGTTTATAGGTGCATTGCATTTCGGACAACGAATAGCTCTCGCATTCATGTTTTATGTCCTAACTTGGGTCCAAATGGATATCGTCAATTGCAATTTCACTACCTAAAGAAAGATTTATTTCGTCTGGGGTGAATTCAATACTAACCAACTGTCCCCCGGCATTTCCATCAACACACTTTACATGTTGACCCGGCGTTATACGAAAAAATAGCTCTCCGACTCCTCCTGCTATTTTCGCCTCATTTTTTTCTGTTACAAACACATCACGCCCATTTACAGACAGCATGCTACCAACACCAATGTCATCAAATGGCGGTATTGCGGATGTCAATGTTTCCTTTTCAAATGCGGTAAATTCACCCTCATCCTCTTGAAGCCAAACCTTCTTGCCATTTTCAAAGTTTAAAAACCACTCGTCCCAGACACCGTCTTCATACTCGTAACGCAATCGGCCTAATACTTTAAATGCCTCCCCTTTGATTTTGCCCTGAGTGCCAATTGATAAAATTGACTGAAAATCTGCAAGCTGAGCTTTTTGCCCACTGGGGTCGAGTCCAGCGGGTGTGACATTACACGTCTGACCGCAATACTGGCATATAACAACTTTTGAAAAGCGATTCTCAACTTCAAGAGGCGCACTACAAGAGGGACAGTTGTATTCCTGAACTGACATATGGAGATTACCTAAATTTCTGCAAGAATGCTTGCTTTCTTATTCTCATACTCTTCTTTCGTAATAAGTTCAGAGTCCAATAGGTCTTTTAGTTTGGCAAGTCTTTCTTTTGGCCCATCCTTCTGAGGTGCTACTGCTGCTGCTTGTTGCGGCGCGTGGTGAGTGTTTCCCATCATACCGGCTGCCATAGTCTGACCAAGCCCGATACCAGCACCTATACCGACACCAGCACCCGCAGCTCCACCTTCGTTCTTTGCCGCATCTCGTAGTGCTTGAAGGTGTTGCATTTGCGTATAGTCAATACCTGCTCGTTTTGCAGCCTCGGCTTCTGCTACCACATCAGCTATTTTGGATATTCGCTCTGTTGTCTCAGCATCAAAGTCTGTTCCTTCGATACGAAAATCACTTACTTCAAAACCGAGTTTTTCAAACTCTACTGCTACCTTAGGAGTAAGTGCGGCAGCGAGTTCGTTTCGATTCCTATCAATCTCTGCATAACTAAGTCCGGCCTCAGCCAATAAATCCGTAAGAGGCTGCACGAACCTATCGACGATTGTTCGACGTGCTTCATCTACTGTAAACTCCGACCTAGCACCTATAATGTTTACAAAGAAAAACTCTGGTTGCGTAATACGAAAAGTAAAGTTCCCATGAGCGCGAAGCTTGACAGGAAATTTATACACTGGATCGTCGTATTTGATTGGTGTTGCGGTGCCCCACTTGAGGTTAAGAAATTGAGTTTGCCAAAAAAAGTATATCCCAACCTTATGCTCACTCTCAAACGCCTGCATAAACTTCATCAAAGTTGTCAGAAATGGAATATTCGCTGAAGCTAACTCGTATATTCCCTCTTCAAGGTGTATCGCCTTGATTTTACCTTCGTAGAGAAAAATAACGCCTTGCCCAGGTTTTACGATAAGTTTAGAGCTGTTTTTTATTTCATCCCCATTTTGGCTCCAAAGCTCAAAAAGATTATGATTACTCGCATTTTCCCACTCAATTACCGATCGTAATTGACGTTTTACTCCATCCCACAGTCCCATATGAAACTCTCCCTAAGGTGTACACGCCATTTGACAATAAGAACTCACCATATAGCGATGAGGTTTCTTTAATCAAAAGCTCAAGTTTTTAATTAACTTTTGTTAATCACACTATATATACACATTTTTTCGAGTTTTCGGAAACTAGAACCGCGTTACTTTTAATCGCAATTCCCATTTCATGTTGTATTACTTTTTTCGATTGGGCTTGGTTTTGCTATGGGAGGTGCCGTTGGCTATGCGGTGAAAATTGCCAATGCAGAACGTAGCTCATGAAAATATATGCGAACGACGATTTGTAATTGCAGATGCGCTCAAACCGAAGATGCCCGGGTTGGAATATATCAAATGCGGTGAGCGCACCAGCCGCCTGTCGCTTTTTTGGTAATTTGTAGCTGGGAGGAGAGCGGCTGGTCGCTCCCGCTAACATTAGGACACTACTCGCAGGTAGGTAATGACACGCGATATTTTAATAGAGAAAACACTTTTGTCCATAGACGAAAATGAACTACTCGATATAGCAAAAGATCTAATTCGAATACCTAGTCCTACGGAAGAAGAAGCACATGCCACTGAGTACGTTGCTGAGCTATTAGAACGAAACGGGTTTGAGATTGAGATCCAAGAAGTTGAGCCGGGGCGCCCCCAAGTCCTGGCCTATTTGCGAGGCAACGGTTCTGGGCGTTCGCTAATGTTAAATGGTCATCTTGATAATGATTCGATCACCGATTCTTGGGAATGGGACCCGTATGAACCCAAGATTGAGGGTAATAAGCTTTGGGGAGCTGGAATTCATAACATGAAATCCGGAGTAGCTGCGTTCTTAGGAGCGGGGTTGGCTGTAAAACGTAGCGGCATTCAGTTAGACGGAGATTTGTTACTAGCAGCCGTTGTCGGGGAACTTCAGGGAGGACGAGGTACCGTGCATATGCTAGAGTCAGGTGTACGTACTGATATGGCAATCGTGCCGGAACCTTATTCAGTAAACAATATAATTACTAAGTGTGTTGGCGTACATAAATTTGCTATCAACACTATTGGGAAATCAATTCACACTAGTCGTAGAGAAAACGGAATTGATGCAATTAGAAAGATGCGCATAGTAATTGAAGAATTAGAGAAACTTGATATAAATGCCAAAGACCCGGACTTTCCGGGTGTTCCTCGACATCATGTTGCCTCCATCATCGGTGGTCGGAATCGTGATTATGATTTGGCTGGTCCTAGTAATCTTTCAGATTTTTGCACTATCATAGTTGATATGCGATATCCAGCAGGTATTACCGGTGAGGAGATTGACCATAAAATTATTCAAATGCTAGAGGATATTCAGCGACAAGATTCAGAGTTTCAGTTTGAATACGAGCATTCACCAAATTCACGTTTTCGAGTTGGGGGAACCGATATGCCCCCAATGGGTTTAAGTCCAGATATAGAAATTGTGGGCCTTGTGAGAGAAAATCACCGTGCCGTTACTCAGCAGGACGTTGAAGGCGTCGGTGCCGTAGTTCCGTATTCTTATTGCGGCAATGATACAGCCCATCTTCAGCAGGCAGGGATCGAATGCTGTTTGTATGGCCCAAGGGGATACCCAGAAGATGTTGAGAAACATGTAAGAATAGATGAGATGTTTATTTGCGCTAAGGTTCTGACGAGAAGCATTGTTAGTGTATGTGTGAACTAAATTGCTTCGTGTCCTAACCCATAGTTCTTAAATAACTGGTACGGGGTTAAATAACTGAATAACTGGTACGGGGTTACTTTTAATAGGACTTCAGTGTATGGTAAATGAGCTGATTCTAAGCATTTCAAGGACTT
>JAVJHY012112543.1:0-27503 GCA_035593235.1 Phascolosoma agassizii
CTCCTATGCCGGGGTAATTGGTGTCGGTAGGGGTGGAAGTTGGGCAAAACGTGAAAGCTGGTGAAGTGTTGGCGGTAATTGAAGCTATGAAAATGGAGAATTCAATGCATGCTGAGAAAGACGTTGTGATTGCTAAGGTTGTTGCCAAGCCAGGCTCTACCCTGGAGGTTGATCAAGCTATTTTGGAATTTGAAAAATCCTGATCCTGTGATTGATGTAGCAAAACTGCTTGTCGCTGATCGCAGGGTATTGGGACAGGCAATCACCCTGATTGAATCGAGTAGGGAGGATCACCGTATCGAAGCAGAAGCGGTGCTGGATCAAATTATGCCTCACACCGGTAAGTCTTTACGAATCGGTATTACCGGCGTTCCAGGGGTTGGAAAGTCAACATTTATTGATCGTCTAGGGATCTATGTGATCAATAGAGGGCATAAAGTCGCAGTTTTAGCAGTAGATCCAACTTCGACGCTTAGTGGTGGATCCATATTGGGAGATAAGACTCGAATGGAGAATCTTGCAACCAATCAAAATGCGTTTATCCGTCCATCTCCATCGGGCGCTGCCCTAGGTGGCGTCGCCAGACGGACCCGGGAGACAATCTTATTATGCGAGGCTGCAGGTTTTGACATTGTTATCGTTGAAACCGTAGGAGTGGGTCAGTCCGAGACCATGGTGTCAGAAATGACGGATTTATTTCTGTTGATGTTGCTACCCGGCGGAGGAGATGATTTGCAAGGCATCAAAAGGGGCATTATGGAGCTTGCTGATATTGCTATTGTTAACAAGGCGGATGGGGACATGGAAAAGGCGGCAAATAGTAGTGTGGCAGATATTCGCCATGCTCTGGAACTCATCAAGCCTCGCCACCAGTCTTGGAAAGTGCCGGTTTTGCCCATTTCAGCACTACATCGAGAGGGGATAGAATCAATCTGGCAGATGATTACCGATTTCCGCTTAAAGGTAGACGTCAACAACATGATTCTTGAAAGACGTAAACAACAATCGATGGATTGGATCTTGCGAGACACCAGTGAAATTTTATTGCAGCAACTACGCCAGCAGGATGAAACAGTAGAAATATTAGATGATTTACAATCTCAGGTTCATAATGGAACTCTTGCCCCATCGATTGCTGCACGTAAATTGGCTAACTCCTTTATCTACAACATAGAAGTATCTAAGAAAAAATGATCGGTAAACTCAATCACGTTGCAATCGTTGTGCCGGATTTGTCAAAGGCAGCCTCTCTTTATCGTGATACTTTTGGTGCTTCGGTTACTGAGCCAGTGGAGCTGCCCGAACATGGTGTAACCACAGTATTCGTCGAGCTACCTAATATGAAAATAGAATTACTCCATCCTTTAGGAGATAATTCGCCAGTTGAAAAATTCCTACTGAAAAATAAATCCGGTGGTATTCATCATATTTGTTATGAAGTGGTGGATATTGGTTTAGCAGCAGATAAGCTGAAAGCGCAAGGTATGAGAATTCTTGGGGATGGCAAACCAAAAATCGGTGCCCATGGCAAGCCGGTGATCTTTTTGCATCCAAAAGATGCACTGGGTGCTTTGATCGAGTTGGAACAGATATAAATAAAAATCTGATTCTTCACCAGCTAAATAACATGGTCAGCCTAATGACTACGGCATAGTTCAAATTCAAAATCTGTGATGTCTGAACGCGATAAATTATACGCTGTGCCACGACGTCATATTGTGGACTTTGCATTTGACCAACAGGTTACCAATGCGTTTGCTGATATGATTCGTCGGTCAGTTCCTGGATATGAGACAGTCATATCGTTATTGTCATTAATCGCCAGCAATTACTATAAGCCCGAAACGCGTATCTATGATCTTGGCTGCTCTTTAGGGGCGGCCACACTTGCTATGTATGGACAAATCGGCAACCGGTGTGTGGAGTACATAGCGGTGGATAATTCTGCGCCCATGATTACTAAGTGCTACGCTAATTTACTCAAGGTTATACCGGAACCTGTGGTCAACTGCATACAAAATGATATTCGCGATGTTTCCATAGAAAATGCCAGTGTGGTTGTGATGAATTTTACCCTGCAATTTTTATCGGTTGATCATAGAGAAAAAATGCTTGAGGGGATCTATGACGGCCTGGTTCCTGGAGGCGTTTTGGTGCTTTCAGAAAAGGTTATCCACAGTGACGGCGAGACGGATCATCAACTTGTGGGATTGTTCGAGAAATTTAAGGCAGCCAATGGCTATAGTGACTTGGAAATTAGTCAAAAACGCAGCGCTTTGGAGAAAGTGATGGTGCTGGATAGTACGGAAACACATGTTGAACGACTACAAGAGGCGGGGTTTACTGAAGTTACTCAATGGTTTCAATGCTTTAATTTTGCTTCTTTATTTGCGGTAAAACCTGTTTAGTATCCTTGGCTTAGGGTTGATTATCGGATGACGAACTAAAGTATTGAATGAAATTGTTTGATCAATCTAGAGTTCATGGCGCGCTCTCTGAATCTCCATTCGCGAGTTTATCCGATAGTATAATTAATGCAGCGGTGGACTCATTGGATATACATCGTCATGGCGACCGGGATAAATGGTTGAATTCAATTGGAGCCCTTCCCAAAATAAATATTGATAAAGTAGACCTTACTTCTGACCATGTTACCGTTAAAAATAATACAGGTCTAAGTAAACTAGATTGTCACCAATTGGAAACTGGTTTGAGAAACCTACATCCCTGGCGCAAGGGGCCGTTCGATATTTTTGGTCTACGGATTGATGCCGAGTGGCGGTCCGATCTCAAGTGGCAGCGAATCGTTAATAAGATATCTCCTTTGAAAGATAGACGTGTGTTGGATGTGGGATGCGGTAATGGATATTACTTGTTTCGAATGCAGGGTGCTGGCGCACGGTTGTGTATGGGAATTGATCCCACTCAATTATTTCTTGCACAGTTTGCCGCTATTAATCGTTACGTAGATTCTGATTGTACGTTTATACTGCCATTTAAGAGTGAGGAACTTTTTGCCCTATCGAATCAAAAGGATTCGGTGGAGTTTGATACTGTTTTTTCTCTGGGGGTCTATTATCATCGCCGTGATCCCCAATCCCATTTACAAGAACTATATGGTTTTGTCCGACCTGGTGGGGAGTTGGTGCTGGAGACTCTGGTTATTCGTGGAGACAAGGAAGAAGTACTACATCCCACAGAACGATATGCTCAAATGCGTAATGTATGGAGTGTGCCTAGCGCTGCAATGTTGTTAAGACTTTTGAATGACGCAGGATTTACAGATACAAGATTGATAGACTTAACCACAACAACACCTATTGAGCAGCGGTCAACTAGTTGGATGACATCTGACTCTCTCGGCGGCTTCTTAATGCCCGGCAATCCTGAATTGACGATCGAAGGCTATCCTGCCCCTCTACGTGCCACCTTTATCGCTAATCGGCCAGACTGATCAATGAGCCGCAAAGACACTGACAATTATCTACAATTGTTTCTAAGGGATCTGCCACTAATTGATACCAGGGCGCCGGTTGAATTTGAAAAAGGTGCTTTCCCCAATGCAGTTAATTTGCCACTAATGGGTAATGAAGAAAGACATCTTGTAGGTATCAAATACAAAGAGTCGGGGCAGGATGCAGCCATTGCACTCGGTAGGGAGTTAGTAGATGCAGAGCTGCAACACCAGAGAACCGAAAATTGGTTATCTTTCGCAGAACAAAATCCAAAAGGTTATCTCTACTGTTTTCGTGGTGGTTTGCGCTCAAGAATTACAAAGGATTGGATGGCTCAGGCAGGAGTGGATTACCCCTATGTGGTTGGTGGCTATAAAGCAATGCGTCGATTTTTAATAGACCGACTAGACCGCGCTGTCATTAATACACCACTAATATTAATCAGTGGGCGTACCGGGACAGGTAAAACCTTATTACTAAATAGGATACAACGCTCGCTGGATTTAGAAGGATTGGCTAATCATCGTGGATCAAGTTTTGGCCCCCAGGCTTTGCCTCAACCTACGCCAATTAACTTTGAAAATAGTCTGGCTATTGAATTTCTAAAATTAACCGAAATTAACGATGAATTACCAATCTTTGTGGAGGGGGAAGGTCGCCAGGTTGGTAGTTTAGGCTTGCCGGAATCTTTGAGAGATAAAATGGCAGATGCTCCTACGTTAATTCTGGAAGCGGATATAGAAAGGAGAATTGATATTGGAATTCGTGACTACGTTGTGGACTTATTGGCTCAAATCCAAAAAACATTACCTGGAGAAAGTGGGTTTCAGCGATTCGCAGATCGGCATCGCACCAGTTTGTCTAATATACAAAAACGATTTGGGTTGGAGCGATTTCAGATTGCAGCAGTGTTGCTCGATGAGGCACTACTGTTACATCAGAGAAGCGGACAATTAGACAGCTATCGCCCATTTATAAAATTACTGCTCGAACAGTACTACGATCCGATGTATGATTTTCAATTATCAAAACGGCAGGCTGAAGTTCTTTGTCATGGAAATGCTGTTAGGCTGGAAAATTGGCTAAAAGATAACGGGGTAGTGCTAAAAGAATGATGCAGCAAGGTCCAATTGAACGCGATCTTGTATTACTTGGTGGCGGACATACTCATGCAATCGTGCTGCGTATGTGGGCAATGAATCCAATTCCTGGGGTCAGGATTACTTTGGTTTCAGATAGTGCACTTACACCATATTCGGGTATGTTGCCAGGACTAGTTGCCGGACACTATACACTGAGTGAAAGTTATATTGATCTGGTTAGGTTATGTAAATGGGCAGGGGTTCGATTTATAGAGGCCCGAGCCGATTCGGTTGATGTAAGTAGAAATAGAGTTCAGTTTTCATTGAGACCAGAAATTAGTTATGACTTCCTGTCCATTGATACCGGGGGTGCGCCGCAACTCGATCAAGTTGAGGGGGCAGAAGAGTTTACTATTCCGGTAAAACCGGTTTCTCAGTTTTTCCAAAAATGGAAGGAAATCGAGAGACGAATTCAGCATAGTGATCATTCATTGGATATCGCAGTGGTGGGTGCCGGCGCTGGAGGGTTTGAAATTCTGATGGCAATGCATTTCAGGGTCGATAAATTATCTGGGGATTCAACAAAGCATCGTTTCCATTGGGTTATTCGGGATCAAATTTTAGCGGACTACCCCAAGGGTGTTCAGAGAAAGGTAATAAATGTTTGTAACCAAAGTGAGATAAATTGTCATCGTAATTTCAATGTTAGTCGAGTCGAAAAAAACTTGCTGATAAGTGAGGATAATACTAGGTTGAAGTTTGATGAGTTGCTTTGGTGTACCGAAGCGCGCGCATCGGAATGGCCCTCCCGCTCCGGTTTGCAATGCACTAGTGATGGCTATATTGCGATTAGTGATACTTTGCAGTCCTGTTCCCATGCCAATGTGTTTGCCGCGGGAGACGTTGCGGTGCAACTCAATCATCCAAGACCTCGAGCTGGTGTATTTGCAGTGCGTCAGGGACCACCATTGTTCCAAAATTTGCGGAGAGTACTAACGAATAAATCTCTAAAAGAATATCGTCCACAAAAAAGGTTTCTAACCATTCTTTCCATGGGAGATAAGACCGCCATTGCCAACAAAGGTCTATTCTATGCAGCGGGTGGTTGGGTATGGCGCTGGAAGGATCATATTGATCAACGCTTTATGAATCGTTTTAACAAACTACCGCCAATGTCAAAGGATCAAAAATCTGGGTCGCTGCAAAATAAGGGCACGCCAAAGGATCTTGATGCAAATTTTGCTGATATGCGGTGCGGTGGCTGTGGCGGGAAAATTGGCAGTGATATTCTGAGTCACGTAATTGCAGATATTCAACCTGTAGATCGTGATGACCAACTGACTGGGATTAAAGAAGCAACTGACGTGGCAGTTATTGACCCAGGTAGTAGATTGTTGGCGCAGTCGGTGGATCAGATAAAGGCGATGATAGATGACCCCTGGATATTTGCCCGCATTGCAACGATTCACGCACTGAGTGACCTGTTTGCGGCAGGCGCAGAACCGCAATCCGCGATGGCAATGGTGGGCTTGCCATATGCGGTAGAGAATATCACCAGGCGTGAACTAGAACAGATAATGTTAGGGATTGTCCATGAATTAAATGCTGCCGGCTGTGTGTTGTCGGGCGGGCATACCAGCGAATCAGATTCGCTAACGGTTGGCATGGTGGTCAATGGCTATGTGGCAGCTGACGGCAAAGTTCCAATGGTAGGACAGAGTATTATTCTCACAAAACCCCTTGGTGTCGGGGTGGTATTAGCAGGACATATGAGAGCCCAGGCTCGGGGTGAAGATGTTTCTAAAACAGTGAGTGTGATGCTGAAAAGCAATGACTTATCTGCTTCTATCTTAAGAAAAAATGGTGTAACTGCGATGACTGACGTAACTGGGTTCGGACTGGCAGGTCACCTTATGCGCTTGTTAGAGAAATTTGATGTTAGCGGCGAGATAGAGCTGGATAACATTCCGGTAGTTAGCGGTAGCACAACACTTTCTCAGCAAGGGATCCAAAGTAGCTTGTTTCCAGCAAACAAGCAGGTATTAGCGTTTTGTGCAGTGGAATCAGGTGTTGATCAGCATCCGGCGTTTGCCTTGTTATTCGATCCACAAACTAGTGGTGGATTGGTGGCTAGCGTACCAACAAACCTGGCACAAACCTGTGTTAACCAACTTTCTGCAGAAGGCTATGACGCTGCAGTTATTGGTAGTATTGTTTCTGGATCAAAGCATAAACTGAAGGTTGTTATCTGCCATGACTGATACCAAGTTTAACATTAACAAAATAGACGGTCGGTTATCGGCCATTTACAGTACAGATAAAGATAAGGAAGCTACTTATAACCAATGGGCGGCGACCTACGAATCAGACCTGGTTAATGATCTAGACTATGTAGCCCATGTTGATAGTGCAAAGATATTCCACAGCTTAAAAATACCAACTACGGCGAGAATACTGGATGTAGCCTGTGGTACAGGCCTTGTGGGTGAGCAATTACGACAATACGGTTACAGTAATGTGGACGGCACAGATTTTTCTAGTGAAATGCTAAAGTTATCTGCATCTCGAAATGTATACCTCAACTTGTTCCGCTATGATTGTATGGAGCCGGCGAAAGATCAGGGCGTTTACGACGCTCTTATCTGTGTAGGTTTGTTCTCATTTAATGGTCCCAAAATTTGTCACATGATCAATGTAATTAATTTGGTCAAACCCGCTAGCTACTGCGTGATTACGGTGAATGGCGCAGCTTGGAATGAGAAAAATCTTGGTTTAGATCTCGAAAACGAGGCTCGTATTCATAGATTCAGTGTAGAACAAAACATACATGCGGGATATATCAACAAAGAAGGGATTGATGCCCGGGTGTTAATTATAAAACGTCCTGAGTAATCTAGTGGACCCCAGGAAAATTCCTTTGTTTCCCTTAACAACAGTGTTGTTTCCTGGTGGGGTATTGCCCTTACGTATATTTGAGCCTCGATATCTCTCCATGGTGGGAGAATGCATGCGCAACAATTGTCCGTTTGGTGTGGTATTGATTAGTGAAGGTCGAGAAGCAGGAATGGCGGCCGAATTCCATAGCACTGGAACGCTTGCAGTAATAGAAGATTTTAATCAACTTGAAGACGGTCATCTTGGTTTGATTTGCCGTGGTCAACAACGGTTTGGGGTCGTGAGTTATGAGGTGCAGGATGATCAATTAGTGGTAGCCAAAGTAATCGAGATTGCCAATGAAGAAAATATAACGATGCCACCAGAGTATGAGGAGTTAGCCAATTTTGTCCGTAAGCTGGGAACGAACAAGGAACTAGAAGATTGGTTCAATGGCCTTCATCCCGAATGGGAAAACCCTGAATGGCTAAGTTATCGCTTATGCGAAATTCTTCCCATTTCCATGGACAGTCGCCAGACGCTGCTACAATTCAAATCAAAACAACGCCTGGACCGACTAAGGCAGGTGATGAAGGAAAGTCAGTTAATATAGTCCGACTAGTCCATTCCAGTTTCCGCTAATACTTTCTTGGCAACGCGGAAGCATTCCAGGGATTGTGGTACACCACAATAAATGCCAACCACGTGAATGATTGCTCTCAGCTGCTCTTTGGTGACACCATTACGAATTGCGCCACGACAGTGGATTTCCCATTCGTGCATTTTTCCAAGAGCACCAATCATTGTTAAATTCATCATTGAACGAGTTTTTGGATCGATGCAGTCATCACCCCAACCAAAACCCCAGCACCACTCAGTCATCATTTCCTGGAAAGGACGACTAAAGTCATCGGCGTTATCTAGTGCTTTTTCAACATATTCTGCACCAAGAGTGGCTTTACGCTGGGCAAGCCCAGCTTCAAATCGATTTTTATCCATTGTTAAGTTGCTAGTGTAATAAAGATGTTAATGGTATCAACAATTTCCTACAAATTTTTGTAAATGAGGCCGTGGGCAAAAGATTTTAGCTACCAATGAAACAAGATATTTTGTTAAACACTTTGTTTTTATCTGCAAAATCAGTGTAATTAAACTGCCTATCATAATTTGTCTAAAATTATTGCAATTATTTGTAAATTTGACGGTCTATAGCTGAAGAGCATGACAAACGATTTGAAGGAAACAACGGAACTTGAGCAGAGCGAGTCAACGAAATAGGATCAAGTCACGAATTTTAGTGTTATTTGTGATTTCTCTCATTGGATTTTTGCCTGCAACGCAAAGCGTTGGTCAGCAAAGTAATGATATCGAGGTCAGTAATATTAGTGGCACCCAGGATAAGCCAAGACGTCATACCCGGATTAAGAATATCGATCAGCTCGAAGACACAGAGGCTGAACAAGTATATCAACTGATAACAAATGCTCTATTGAGTGGTTACAGCGCATCCGGGCTAATTGCATTGGAGGGATATCAATCCTTACCTCGTTTTAATTCGACTCCCTACCTATCCGCTTCCCATGGAAACTACTATTTAAATAATTATGCTAACTCGGCAGCCAAAGGATATGGAATGTTTGAATTGGCTGAACAGTTTGCTCCTGGTAGTAAACTTTACAAAGACAGTTTTAGCGTTGCGGCTAATGGTTCTATCATTCTGGGGCCGCTATTTATCATGGAAAAAATGCAACAGGGGTTCAATCCGGTGAGTGGTGATTGGAAATATATCCAAATTCAGCCAACAGGTGACGTGTTTGGAGAAACCAATGGGCCTAATAATGACAAAGTTGAATATTGCATTGCATGTCATCTTGCTCAGGAAAAATCCCAGCATCTTTTCTTTGTTCCTCAAGGGCATCGAGCCAGTCCTGTCGTTAAAACAATAAATTGAAGGAATCGCAATCCATCCAAATCTAGAAAAATATACACTTGCTGAAGAATTTTAATGGCCAGTGTTTTATGATTGGGCCCTTTTCTAATCAAAGGGTAACCTAATGACAATTAACCGATTGCATACCGGACCACGCATGAGTCAAGCTGTGATTCATGGAAACACCGTTTACACTGCTGGACAAGTTGCCGAAGGAGATTCTGTAGCAGAGCAAACCAGTAACATATTAGCTCAAATCGACACGCTGCTATCTGAAGCTGGTACAGACAAATCAAAACTGATATCCGCAACAATATGGATAACTGACATGAATGACTTTTCTGAAATGAATGCTGTATGGGACCAGTGGGTTAGTTCTGGTAATACGCCCGGTCGAGCATGCGTTGAATCAAAGCTCGCGGCACCACGCTTTAAAGTGGAAATTATGGTGATAGCCGCGCTGGACTAACATCTCCTCGTTTATCTCATATTTAATTTTGAGGTTTGAATTATTCAACGGTTACACTTTTCGCCAAATTTCGAGGTTGATCCACCTCTCTGTCCATTGCAACCGCACAATGATAAGCAAACAATTGAAGACTTATACCCATTGGTAGAGGGCTAATCAATGGATGGCAGGGAGGGGTACTTATCACATCATCCGCTAACTCAATTATCTCGGGATTGTTGGAATTAGTGACCGCAATGACAGGACCTTTGCGGGCCTTGATTTCCTGTAGTGAAGATAATGACTTATTCATGAGATCATCCTCGGGCAATATGACTATTGTGGGAACAAGAGGATCAATTAATGCCAGGGGTCCATGTTTTAGCTCTGATGCAGGGTAGGCTTCCGCGTGAATATAAGAAATTTCTTTGAGCTTTTGGGCCCCTTCTAAAGCTACTGGGTAGGCATCGGTACGTCCGATAAAAAACGCGCTGTGAGCGCTACAATACTTGTTTGCTAATTTCTTAATCTGATCGGAAGATTTCAATGTTTGATCTACCAATTCCGGCAACGTTTCCATTGCCGTAATAATACTCGCGCCCTGCTGTGGAGATATATCCCGAACGCGGCCAAACTGCAGTGCCAGTAACATAAAACAGGCAAGCATACTGGAGTAGGCTTTGGTTGATGCAACAGAGACTTCAGGGCCAGCATGCATATATATCCCGCCATCTACTTCACGGGAAATCGTACTACCTACTACATTAATAATTCCCAAGGTGCGCCCGCCTTTCCGCCGCACTTCTCGTAATGCGGCCAGGGTATCAAATGTTTCACCGGATTGGCTGACCATGATATATAACGTATCGGACTCGATGATCGGGTTTCGATATCTAAATTCTGCAGCAGGCTCTGCATCGGTAGGTATTCTGGCAAGTTGCTCGATCATGCACGATCCGGCGAGACCGGCATAATAAGCTGAGCCGCATCCAAGTATTTTAATTCGTTTAACGTCCAGCAATTGTCGTGGAGTCATATTCAAACCACCTAAATGTGCAGTATTAAAACGGTGGTCCAATCTGCCTTTTAAAGTCCTTTCTATGGACTCGGGTTGTTCGTATATCTCTTTGAGCATGAAATGTGGGTGTCCATTTTTTTCCAAATGGGCAATATCATGGGTAACAGTAATGGCGGGTCTGTTGGTTTCAATTGCTTCAAGGGTTGAGAGATTCGCGCCTCGAGCTGTTATGGATGCCAATTCTCCATCTTCCAAGTGGATGATTTCCCTGGTGTGCTCGAGGATCGCATTGGCATCGGAGGTAACAAACATTTCTTTATCTCCAATTCCAATGATGACCGGACTACCATTTCGTGCCGCTATTATTTCCCCTGGAGAATTCACTGACATCACAACCAGACCATAGGTGCCGTGAAGTTGGCTAACTGCGTGTCGTACCGCATCCAGTAAATTATCTTGAGGACCAGCTGCCACCATGTGGGCAATGACTTCGCTATCAGTTTGCGATGAAAAGATTGCTCCAGTTGCCTCCAGACCAGCGCGTAAAATGGCTGCGTTTTCTATGATGCCATTATGAATGATGGCAATATTGCCAGAGGAATCAAGATGAGGGTGGGCATTTTCATCGCTGGCCTCACCATGGGTTGCCCATCTGGTGTGTCCCATCCCAGACTTCCCATTTAATTTTTGCGGAAGTCGCGATTCAAGCTGTTGAAGCTTTCCCGCTGCACGAACGACCTTAAGTTTGTTACGCCAATGTAGGGAAATTCCTGAGGAATCATAGCCACGATATTCCAGTCTACGTAGCCCAGAAATTAATATTGGTGCGGCATCTCGATGTCCGGTATAAGCAATTATTCCACACATTTGTGTTCTCCATTAACCATAAATAATGCGCCGTATTTGGCGTTCGGACAGGGGGGGTACCGAAAATCGACGTTGTTCGATTTCGATGCGCAATGTTTTGAAGATTTTTCGGTTGTCCCAGCCCAGCTGCTGCAGTTCTCGATGTCGCCTGGAAATAAATTCAGGATAGGAATCATCGAAATAAGTTAAAACTTCTTGGACAAGATGTGCTGCTTGATCAAAAGACAAGGCATATTGATTTTCAAGATGCTCAAGTAATTGTTGATGGGCGAATTCGCTATTCATTGCTGAATGGTAATATAAATTGATGAAATATCTATATATTTGCCCGAATTAGGGCAAATATATACTATAAATTAGTAAAAAACAGAAGGAGTATCTAAAATTATGAGTTTCAGCAACACCCTCTAGGACAGCTTCTCCTCGCGTACATTTACAACGAGGCCGCTGTTAAGATCCCTTGGTGTTAAAAAATTAGCGGTAATACAATAAGTTATGCCAATAACTAAAGATCCAAACCATGGCTACGGCAAGGTGGTAATAGCAGGATGCGGTGATATGGGGCTGCCAATGGCTCTTCGATTACACCACGCAGGATATAGCCTGTCAGGTTTTGACATAAGGCCAGCGGAGCAATTTGGTGACTTTGCCCGGCACATGCTGACCAGTTTGGAACAATTGCGACAGGCGGAAATTTTGATCAGCGTTGTTCGCGACCAACAGCAAACTCTGGACTTGTGCTTTGAACAACAAGGGGTATTTAACCGATCTACTTATCCTCACGTTTTAGTCATCAGTTCTACACTTTCACCTCGGTTTATTTGCCAAATGGGCAAACGCCTGCCGGATGATGTAAGGCTGATTGACGCGCCAATGTCTGGCGCTAGCCATGGTGCTCGACAAGGAGAGCTTTCTTTTATGCTGGGCGGTGAAGTCGATTTGGTGGACTATTTAATGCCGATATTTCAGGTACTGGGCAAGGAAATCTTCTATGCAGGAGAGCTTGGCAGTGGTATGACTCTCAAGGTGCTAAACAATTACGTTACTGCAAGTAGCGTTGTCGCTGTCCGCCGGGTTCATCAAATGGCATCAAGACTTGGAGTAGATGAGAAATTGATGCGGCAAGTTATGGCGAGCAGCTCTGGCGCCACCTGGTTTGGGGATCACTACGATCTGATTGAATGGGCCGGCCAGGGCTATAATCCAGATAATACAATTGGTATCCTGGAAAAAGATGTTTTATCCGCCATTGATGCAATGGGTGAGTATGAAGATTTCCTAAATTCTACAGAAGACCACAGTCTGCTATCTGCATTGCGTCAATTGCAATCGGTTTAAATTATACTTAGTTGAACAATAACGATGTTAACGCTGTATGGAAGATTTCCCACACGATCAAATCGTGTTCAATGGGCGCTGGAAGAATTGCAAGTTCCCTATAGATTTTATCAAATAGATTTTTCCGCGGGGGATTCACATAGCCCATATTTTCTAAAGTTAAACCCTGGTGGTAAGATTCCAGTGTTGCAAGACGAAAAATTAGTGATTACAGAATCCGGGGCAATTTGTAATTACCTTGGTGACAAGTTTCCTGATTCTGGATTAACCCCCCAGGTTGGAACGCCAGAGAGGGCAACATACGATCAGTGGATGTTTTTCGTTCAGGTGGAATTGGAACAACCACTCTGGACATACGCCAAACATTCCTTTGCGCTGCCAAAGGAACAGCGCGTTAAAGGGCTCAGACCTACCGTAGAATGGGAATTCGCCAATGCTCTTGCCTTGTTAGCTAAGGGATTGAGCGAGAAAGAATTTATGATTGGCAATAAATTTACCATGGTAGACATTATGATTACCCACACCATTGGTTGGGCCAAGGCCGCCAATTTTGATATTGATCAACAGAATGTATTGGACTATGCAGACCGAAATTTGGCGAGACCGGCGGTAACCCGCATGGTGAAAAAAGAAAAACTAGATCTTCCCAGTCAGCAAATTGCGAATTAATTGGGTTGATGGTAGGCCAGGGCGCTTTATTTATCTGCCGGGCACAAGGGCATTTTCTTATCTTCAATATACTGACGAACTAGCTGTTGCATGCATTGCCGATCGAAGCTGTGATAATGCCCAGGTCTAACTTCGTCAACTTTTAATTGCAGCAATTTTTCCATAGTGACTAGGTAGTCTTCCACCACGGAATCATCCAGGTCATCCAATAAGGCGCCATGGTATACCACGTCGCCTGAAAACAATTGCTGCTTACGGGTATTGAACAATCCAATTGAACCAGAAGAATGTCCTGGAAGGTGTATCACTTCAAAGGCTTTATTTCCCAAATCGATGATATCTCCATCCTTTATCGATTTGGCATGGGGGCAGGCCTTTACTTCGTACTGATGGGCGCTGAAACCCTGGTAGGGTATCGACAGAAAATCAGAATCGGGTACAAAGCCTATTTCTGGGGCGCTCAGTATTAACTGCTGATCTCCTTCACCTAACGCACGATGCTCATTTTCATGAATGTAGACTTCTTCAAATTCATGGCAGCTACCGCTATGGTCAAAATGGACATGACTGGCAACAACTTTTAGTGGCTTATCAAGAATATTACTGAGATACTGTTTGAGGCTGGAAACACCCAATCCGGTGTCAATCAATAAGTCGGCATCTCGTCCTTTGATTAACCACAGGTTCGCGCGATTTTTCCAAGTGTAATGTGGCTCAGTAATACAATACAAATCATCGTGAATTCTCTCGCTGTGAAACCATGGCTGCTGAACGGTTTTCATAGGTTTTGATTTGTATTAACTATAGACAGGAATTCTAAATTTATCATATTTGATGCTGACTCTGAGGAATCAAAATATGAAACTTTTCAACTTCACATTAATCTTATGTTTATAATATCGGCACTAATTAAATTAGTAATTGTCCTATAGAGTGGATATCTACCAATTAAACGAGGAGTACAAAATGTTGAAGCAATTGTTTCAGACCGCGCTGGCTATTGTCGTCTTGCTCATTAGTTCAGCCACGGTTTCTGCGGCTGACGTATCTGGATTAGTCAAATTGAAAAGTATCCATGACGTCGCAACAACTGCAGATAAATTGGAGGCGGTGCTAGCCGATAAAGGGATGAAAATATTTACTCGAATCAATCCCGCCGCCGGTGCGGCTAATGCTGGGATCGATCTCCGTCCTACGGAATTAGTTATCTTTGGTAATCCTAAGGTGGGTGCGCCATTGATGAAATGTGCTCAAAGTGTGGCAATAGATTTGCCCCAGAAGGCCTTGATCTGGCAAGATGACTCAGGCGCGGTGTGGCTCGGCTACAACGATCCTGAGTACCTTAAGTCACGCCATGAAATAGCCGGTTGCGATGAAGTGCTGGGAAAAGTGTCAAATGCTCTCGCCAATTTTGCTGCTGCTGCCACCAACTGATCCGTCACATTACAGGCATCTCTACGGCAATGTAATCATATACGCCAACCCCCTGAATTGTAATGAAGCGGCAGGGCTGGTTGGCCATGCCGTTAACAAAATGGTGTACCCCCGGTGCTACTGAATAAGTTTCTCCTGGATCGAGAATATGAATTTCGTTGGGCTCTCGGGTATGAATTTGCATGGGCCCTTCCATACAAAAAAATGTGTCGGATATATTGTTGTGGTAGTGCCATGGAACAAATTGGTTCTCTCCAAGTGCGATTCGCCTGACCCGTAAACCCGGCACTTCAGCAATTGTTAACCGCTCCCTCGCGTGATAGTTTCCTGATGTCGTGTCCGTCATGAATTTTTAAGCCTCGTGGGTAATGGATCGGATTAATCTCTTCGACAAACTTCTAATAGGTTGTCTGTAATACCTCTACTATTCAAGGTAAATCGGTAATGAAACTATATTTGATACGTCATGCTGAGTCTTCTAACAACGTCCTTTGGGCGCGGGATGGCACAGATCATGGTTCTGGACGAGTGGCTGATCCTGAAATTACTGAAATCGGGCACAAACAGGCCGCCATGCTCGGTACCCATATTATCTCTGAGGGCACTGAACCCCGTCAGGCTCCACCTGTATCTCGGCCCCTGGATTCAGAGTCGACATATCAGTTTACACATTTGTACTGTAGTTTAATGACCAGATCGCTGCTCACCGCAAATTACTTACGTGAATCGAGCCAGCTCACATTAGAAGCATTGCCTGACATTTTCGAACGGATGGGCTTGTATGATGTAGATGAAAACGGCAAGGAAGTGGGGGTCGAGGGGCCTGGGAGAGACTATTTCGAAAGCCGTTTTCCTAGTGTTCAATTACCCGACTCTTTGGACAATGTTGGTTGGTGGAATCGTCCCATTGAGACCGACGACGATTTCCTTCAGCGGGTAAAAGTGTCTTTGGAGTCTGTGATTGGAAAACATCAACAAAGTGATGATAGGGTGGCAATGGTAGTGCATGGGGATTATATTGATCAAAGTATCAACTACTTAATGGATGTTCCTCGAACTGAAGTTAACTATAAAAGTCCCTGGGTGGCGAATTGGGTATTCCACAATACGTCGGTTTCACGGATTGACGTACACGGCGCTGCTCGCAATGTGGTGTATCTTAATCGGATCGATCACCTTACTCCGAAGCATGTGACCTGGTGATATCTGACAATTTGGAAGTCTGCTCCTTTAGTCCTCCAACAAATAGGTCCCTCTGGATTCCAATGGCTTGGTACCAACAATTTTGGCGATGGAGCATCCCGGCCAAACATACTTTCGATGTAGTCGGGAAATTACGGTACCGCTTGTGCCGGCCACTATCGGATATCGACTGATAAATGCGTCATCATCTTGAAGTGATATCAGTTCAGCAATTAACTCACCCTTAGTAACTGTTTGTCCCAATTTTACTTTGTAGGCAAGCAGCCCGGACCGATCAACCCGAACTATTTCGGTGGCATTCAGGGAAGTAGGAGCAGGGGTTGATTTAGGCTTGACCAATGGTGCTCCGGTTATCAAGCCTTGATCTTGGAAGAAACTAAAAATTGCTTCGGCATCTCTCTGCCCGATGACGTCGAATACATCCCCTTGGCCTCTTAATTCAATTGTGCAGCCTGCCACAGGATTTGGTATGGGCAGGTCGGGGTAATTTTCTTGGACTTTAGACCAAAGTAGTGGGCAAACCTCGTCAAAGGAGCCCCCGCCACTGTCACTGGCGGTCATAATCGCCGCACAGCCAAGAAAATCTGACAGCTTTTGCATTTCATCGTGACAATCGGGTGCGGAAAATAGATGTAAAAGGGACTCGTCATCACAGTGTAAATCAAACACGTAGTTTGAATCATAGGCTTCCAACAGGGTTAGTCGACGTAGCTGTTGGCGAACAGTTGTGGCTTGTAATCCCTCCAACCATTGCCCAAATGCATGGCGAATCACTTCGACATTTTTTCCAGGATCTGGGCCGAGTTTGGAGTCTAAGTCATCCTTAATCCAGGGATAAACGTCAGGCCATTGCCGATTAAAGTTTACTCCGGATGGTAGATCATATCGCCCTTGGTGCATGCCAAATCCGATGTTGCTCATGCCCAAAGGGTTGACCATGGGAAAAACAACGAATTCCCCCTCAATCTGATTGTTTTTGTCCGCTTCAAATAGAAGTATCAAAAGATGATGCAAAACCATAATGCCGGGCTGTTCATCGCTATGCAGTGCAGCTTGAAGGTAGGCTTTTTTTCCGTCACCTTTTTTACCAATCCGATAACCATTGAGCTGGGTGCTACGACCCGGTGAGTCACCCAGCAGTGCTTTTGAAATTTTTTCGATAGCCATAATTTACCGAACGTAGTTGGGCTCAAATTTGAATGATTGCTTGCCGTCCGCCTGCATGTGACGATTAAGTCTGCGATAAATCAGCTTAGAACAATAAAAAATTCCCATGGAAATAATCAGAAAATACAATCCAGCCACGGAAAAATGAAGAAAAATATTGTAATCGCGCTCAAATAGTTCTCCAGCTTTGTTCATCAGATCTTTTTGTTCATTGATTACAGGCAGCGTAAAGTACACCAGCGCTGTTCCATGAAATAGAAATACCACTTCATTGGTATATGCCGGCCAGGCAAGCCGAATCATATTGGGCCAGGTTACCGACCAAAATTCCTGCCACCGACTCATTCCTACCGCGCGAGCCGCTTCTAATTCACCCTTGGGTACTGTACGTAAAGCGCCGTATAGAATTTCTGCACTATAGGCCGCGGTATTTAATATTAATACCATGGGTCCAATAAATAGTGGATGCATCACGATATGGTCGATACCCCAGGGCTTCCAATAGGCGATATTCATCGATAATGCGATGGAATAAAACATAAAAAATTGAATAAACAAAGGCGAGCCACGAAAAGCGTATATGTAACCTCGACATAAATTGGATGTAATTTTGTTTTTTGAATTTTTACCGAACGCCAATACCACAGCAAAAGGGAATCCTATGGGGATTGAGGCGAAAGCAAAATAAATATTGAACGTGGCCGGTTTGGCCAGAGTAATGATGTCCTGAAAAATACCGTTGTTAATTAACCAGTCCATGACTAATGATCCAACTGCATACCGCGGCTGGCGCGGGATTGTAAACGTTCAAAAAAACGTTCTGAGAGCATGGCCATGATGATGTAAAAAATAAATAGCACCAAATAATATTTCCAGCGCCAGTCAGGGTGGACCGGCCCAACCCGAGCGAAATAATTGGGCGCTCCCAGTCGATCGGCCCAGAGCACAATATCGGCAATTTGCAGAAGAGAGAGAAACGATGTCGCTTTGAGTAATAGCATCCAGACATTGGACAGTCCGGGTAGGGCGTATACCCACATTTGCTGCACATGAAAGAGCCAGAATATCTGTTTGTTAGAGAATCCGTAAGCCTGTGCAGCTTCCAACTGGCCTTTGGGAACCGCTTGCATAGCACCATGAATAACATTGGCAGCAAATGCACCATACACCATACCCAGAGAGACACAGGCGAGGGCTAAATATCCATTGGTGGTAATAAACCACTGGGCTTCCGCACAAGGTGGCCAGCTGACTACATTGGCCAATTGCTCTGGTGAACAATGTACCTGGGCAGAGAAGTATTCTATGGTTTGTTCAAATGCCAGCGGAAAGAATAAGAAAAACAGAACATCGGGAATACCGCGGACCAGGGTGGTATAAATATCGCCAATTAACTTCAGCGGGGTAAATTTTGACTGCTTGCATGCTGCGCCCAGTAAACCAAATGCAACAGCGAGTAGCGCGCCGGCTATACCTGCAATTATGGTGAATCGAAAACTTGCGTACCAGGCAAAGTGTTTGCCATTGGTAATGTATTTGAGACTGTTATGCCAGTCTTCACTTAGCCATGCCGTAATCCAAACAGGCAGATTCTCGAGCACGGTGGGGAGTATACCGTAGTAATAAATTCGCCCCGGGCGGTGCCCCCCGGGGACGAATTATTTTAGTTATTAGTTATTGTAGAAAGGGCCAGTTTCCAAAAACTCCATGATTAGCTTGTCCAGAGTGCCGTCTGCTTTGACCGAATCAAGTGCCTTAGCAAAGTTTGCCTGTAGCTCGCCATCAGATTTTCGCATCCCCATACCAACACCGCCACCAACTCGTACCTCAGGGCCAGTAAAGGCCAATGCGCCGCCCGATCCTTCGATTACTGGCTTAAGAAAATCGCCATCCGCCAGCAATAAATCGATGTTACCTGCGGACAGGTCCGCTACGGATTGATCGGCGGTTTCATAAGACAAGATAGTATTATTGGCAGCCATATTTTCATTCAAGTAGCCGGCCTGGATAGTGGCACCTTGGACACCAATTTTTACGCCAGATAGATTATTAAAATCAAACGATGCACCGGCTGCTGCAGCATACAGCGAAGGGGAGGGAGGGTAGTACTCTGCGCTGAAATCAATTGTCTGTTTGCGCTCGTCGGTGATGGACATGCCAGCCATTATCACGTCATAGTTTCCGGCAACCAGATTAGGAATGATTGAATCCCATTCATTAACAACCCACTCGCATTCAATATTTGCACGTTTGCACATTTCGTTGCCTAGTTCAATTTCAAATCCGGCGACTTTCCCCGAATCATCGATATAGTTCCAGGGTGCGTAGGCGCCCTCAGTACCAAGGCGCACTGTATCGGCAAAGGCCGGCACAGCGGCGATGGAGGCGGCTAAGGCCAAAGGTAGAATTAGTTTTTTCATATAATTGCTCCGGGGTCGCCTCAAATTAAATTAATCCAATCACTGCTGAGGCTAAGTCGTTGTGTTGGACAAAAATTGTTGCAGGCGTGCCGACTTCGGCGAACCAAACACTAGTTCAGGACTACCCTGTTCTTCGATCAGGCCTTGATGTAAAAACATTGCCTGGCTCGAAACATCTCTGGCAAACCCCATTTCATGTGTGACCACGATCATAGTGGTGCCTTCCTTGGCTAATTGTCGCATAACAGTCAGTACTTCACCTACCAGTTCTGGGTCCAGGGCTGAGGTAGGTTCATCGAATAGGATGGCATCTGGTCGCATGGCAAGGGCCCTGGCAATGGCGGCGCGCTGCTGCTGTCCTCCAGAGAGAAAACCTGGATAGCTATTGGCCTTATCGGCAATTCCCACCTTATTAAGAAAATTCATGCCGAGGTCCTTGGCTTCAGCTTTGTTTAGCCCCTGAACCCGATGGGGTGCCTCTGTGACATTTTGAAGAATGGTCATATGTGACCAAAGATTAAACTGTTGGAACACCATGGCAATACGACTGCGTAGTTTTTGGACTTGTGCAGGGCTGGTAGCAATGCGCTCAATACCTTTAAGTTGGAGATCGATATTTTCACCATTTATAGCAATGGAACCTTCCTCCGGCATTTCTAGGAGGTTGATGCATCGAAGGAAGGTTGATTTACCCGAACCTGAAGAGCCCACCATGGATATCACATCTCCGGAATAGGCTTGTAGTGAAAGTCCATGTAAAACTTCCAAATCGCCAAACCGTTTACGAATATTCTGGACATCCAATATGGGGCTGGTCATCGGAGGGAAAAGTGATAGGTATTTTGGATGAGGCTACAGCGTGATAAGCAGTCATTACGTTAAGGATCATTCAGAAGGTCACGTTTCACTCTTCTGCGGATCCCCAAATTATTCCGTGGTGCCAATTATACGGTAATAAATTTGGATTGTTGAAGCTTCACTAAAACTCATAGCCCAATTTTCCAATGATCCATTGATAGTTGGCATGCTCTTGGGTATTCCAAGGCCCGGTTTTCGACACCGGCTGTATTGATAATTGTTTGATTTCGCTTTGCCCACTGGCCCTTGAATGTTTCCAAATATCACCTGTGATGTGATGATTATCAGGCCATTTATTAATGAAATCCGGATCGAATGGTAACTCCAGCGCCTCACATAACCTCGTCATGATCCGGACTGGTTCCGCAGTGAAGTCTTCGTAACGAAATGTGGGATAGCCATCTACCGTGGATAAGAACTGGCGATAGCCTGCGAGGAAACCATCCATATTGATTTTATTATCAATTATCAGGCTCAATCTGCTAAGACTACGCCACATTTCCATTGGATGGCGGGCAATGACGACGTGAGTTAAATGAAAATCGTTACAAAGTGCTTGATCCAAGGCCAATGTTTTACCAGGCGGGCGGACTGAGGGCGGGCCGATAAAGTCAATATGAGCCCAATCCCTTAGCACCAGTTTATATTGGTCTTGTTCGCAATGCGCGTTGATTTGGCGTATTCCATCGAGAAACTTTGGTTCACGATAATCTGCAATGCCAATATTCGAATACCATTGTTGATATTGATTGACAGCACTAAAGATTTTGTTGCGTCGACCCTGGGGGTGGATTTCACTGAGTAATCGCACCCCGGACATGCTGCCAATGCATCTGCATACCAGGGTGCTCCCAGAGCGAGCCAGATTATGCACAATGCGAATGGTTTGACCCATTACTTTATTTTTGGCAATGGTCGATCAATTTGTACCGCATAGGGGTACAGCGACATTTCCTCGTTTCCCTTTGTCACTACCTCTAACGCACGATTAAGATCGCCGCCCCGAGCATGAATTATTTTGACCGGTGCCATGCCGCCAACAAGATATGAAAAAGTTGCTCGTAAATTGTATTCACTAGGGAGAACACCCAGACTAACCTTTGAATCGTACAGCGCCTTTCGGAACGACAGCTGATCCCGTTTTATATTTTTTCGTTCTCGAAAATCAAGATAAGTAATTTTCCATTGTTCAATCAAATCAATAACAGTATCGGATTTTCGATACACCAACACACCGGTATTCATTTCAGGAAAGCTACGGGGCACTCCCCTGGGCACGAAATTCATTGCTCGCACTGGTGCATGGGCTGCAGCGAACTCAAATCTCTCGAGCATGCGAAACAGCTCACTGCATTGATCCAGACACCAGGTGTCAGTATCAACAAATACGGTGTTGTGAAAAGGAGAGTTTTCCAGGGCGAAAAACTTGTCGCTCGGACCATAGACCGGATTTTGTATTTTTATACATTGATCAAAACAATCTTGATCCGAGGCTGCTGCCATGTCATCGGTGAACAAAACGATGGGGATATCAGGCATATGCTGGCGATAGGAATTTGCTGAGAATATTGCTTCATCTATATAGGATTGTCCGGTAGCAACATAGATAAAGCCATTTTCCTTATTCATTGTTTTTTTGTGGTATTTAGTCGATCAGCAGTTTAGGTAACTCGCGTTTCAGAATTTTCCCGGCAACATTTCGCGGAAATTCTTCTAAGCAAAGTACTCTCGATACACGCTGGAATTTTGCCCCAACCCGCATGTTTATCCAATCTTTAAGAGTATCTATATCAACAGAAGTAGCTAAAGTAACTGCTGCTACCGGTACTTCACCCCATTTATCATCGGATATTCCAAATACCGCCACCTCATTTACCGCAGGGTGTAGAACAACAACCTCTTCGATATCCTTGGGGTAGACATTAATTCCTACACTAATGATCATGTCTTTTTTACGATCCACCAGGAATAGGTAGCCATCCCCATCTAAATATCCAAGATCTCCAGAGCATAGCCAACCATTGCGAAATGTAGAGTTGGTTAACTCCGGGTTGTTATGGTATCCAGACATAACAAATGGGCCACGACCGCAAATTTCTCCAATTTTGCCTGGTTCGCTTTGATTTCCATTATCGTCCAGAATAATGACTTCATTGAAGGGTGCAGGTTTGCCTACAGAACCTTCTTTGGTCACTGCCTCCGTTCGATCGAGAATCGTCATAAATCCCTCAGTTACACCGTATAGCTCATAATAGCGCAGAGGCAGTAGTTGGTTAATTCGTTTCTTAAAATGTAAATGTAGCGGGGCACCTACGTTATGCAACATTTGAAGTGAATCAAGCCTTTCCGGGCTGAACGCGGGACTATTAAGAATAGCGATTATCTGGGCAGGCACCATCACGACATGAGTTACCTGAAACTTTTCGATGTCATCGATAACTTTCTCGGGATTGAACGACCTGTGTAGAATATAGTGACAGCCCAGCATCATCCACGGCATTAAGCACAACATGGCACCGTTAAAAACAATGGCACCGGCATGTAGCACCACACTTTCGGGTGTCATTCGCCAGGCACTGGCAAAAATTGTGCAATACATGCTTCTGATGTGGTGGGTATGAACAATACCTTTTGGTTGGCCCGTTGTGCCACTTGTATACATGATGTTAAAAACGTCATCTCCGCTGATATCGTCGGGTAGGACAGTTAGGGGTGTGTTGCTCACCCATTCAGTAAAACCCATGTAGCCCGGTGGTGGACTGGGGTCGGTCAAGATACAGCCATATTCAGTAACGTGAATGAGCTCAGATTTAATTTGTTCCAAGGTCTCTAGCTGATCGATCCCAGCAATAACTAGTTTGGCTTCCGCATCATTCAACAAGGTCAAAAGTCCAGCAGGTTGCAACAGTGAGCTACAGGGAACGATCACCAAACCGGTAGCTGCCGCCGCCCAATAAGCGGCCATCATCTCAATACAGTTTGGCAGCACGGTGGCGAACCGGTCTCCTTTTTTAAGCCCGGCATGCAATAGCGCTCGGCCAAGCTGAGAGACTTTTTGGTTAAAATCGTCGAAGCACAGAGTTTCATGGTCAAAAGTTAGAGCTGGAAACTTAGACCGATAACGGGAGTGATGACCCAGCAGTTGCGAAAGATTGGGCATTTGCATTTGGCTGTGAAGTTAATCGCACTTTACACAACATTATTCAAGCTAGCTATTGCTAAACCAGAAAAAACAAGTGCGCTTCGATTGAGCCTACTCCCAGTAGCTCCTATTGAAAAATGTTACAGCTTTAGCTGACCTGTAAATTCAGGGCCAGGTTCGGGCCCATTCTTTATTATTGTCTATACTGGCCAGATTGAGGTTTTCTAGAATCCACTTGATTGTGGAAACATTGCAGGTGCGTGACGAAGTAACTATTTTTCTGATCGTTGAGGTTTTTAGCGAGCCTCGCTGCAAGTGCTCAAAAACCTGTTCGAGTTCACCTCGGGACAAGACCTTTTTATAGCTATTAGCAATAAGGTAAACGATGTCACCAGACTCGCGAATTTCCATAATTTTGGTTTGTCGCTTGGGGATCAGCATGCGCGTGCCAACACCCAGTTGTTGATATATCCTATTGAGAAAATCTTCTTTTTTCACGTATTTGATCCTTAAATTGTGGATTCCTTAAGCCCCAGAAGGGGGGCGTAATATAAATTCACTAAAAATGATGCGATAATCATTCAACGCCAAAGAATTATCATAGGAGACCGGTTATGGCGGAATCCCCACATTCTGTGTTATCGAATCTGGCAATCATTATTGCCAGCACCCTGGACGGGTACAAATTGGATGGTCGGGCTGTACTGGAGCAAGTTGGAATTGACTATGAGTATGCCCTAGATCCCGACACACGAATTTCTTACGACTTGATGGATCAGTTATGGGAACTGGCCTCGGTTAAAACGGCTGACCCCTGTTTTGGTGTTCGAATAGCACAGGGGTTTAATCCCAGCCTGCTTCATGGGCTTGGATTCTCCTGGATGGCAAGTAGTTCCTTGAAAGAAGCATTTGGGCGAGTTCTGCGATTTCAGAAATTGATTAATACCGCGGCTAAATTCAGTGCTGAAGAGTCCGAGGATCAGATCCGTGTAATCTTTGATTTAATTATTCCTGACCGAGAACATCATCCAACTTATGCATTGAGCATGTTGGCTGGCGTCGTCAGAATGTCACGTTTAACGGCAGGTGAAAATATAAACCCCGTCTCCGTCTCATTACG
Source organism: Phascolosoma agassizii (assembly GCA_035593235.1). NCBI lineage: Eukaryota > Metazoa > Annelida > Sipuncula > Phascolosomatiformes > Phascolosomatidae > Phascolosoma > Phascolosoma agassizii. Next base: position 25,026 of record JAVJHY012112543.1, read on the forward strand.
CCAAGCCTCTCCGGCTTGCGCTAGTAAAATTGGTGAATACTTTTGCTGTGAAGTGTTGTTTGACAGTGACCAAAATACAATAACCTTCGACAGGTCCGTGATCGAAGCCCCAGTGTTGTCCGCTAACCCCACACTGGCGAGGATTAATGATCAGATTGTGATCGATTACCTGGCAAAATTTGATAGCAATGATCTGGTAGCGAAAGTCCAAGCTGCGATTATCCAGCAATTGTCTAGCGGACGACCGAGCCAGGCTACTATAGCCAAAGTATTAAATATGAGTCTACGTAATCTACAGCGAAAATTAAAACAGGAGGGTACGTCATATCGTCAACTTTTAGAGGATGTTCGCCGACAGCTAGCGACACAGTTTATTCGGAATAACAGTCGATCAATTGGCGCAATTAGTTATAACCTGGGGTTTACCGAACCAGCCAACTTTGCTCGCTCATTTAAGTCCTGGACCGGACTCAGTCCAAAGCAATATCGTCAGGCGATTAAACAGGGAGACGTTCCGTCCTGGAATTCTTGATTGAGAGGGGTATAGCACACACCGGGATCGGTTCCATTTTGTGTTTATTTGCAAGATTGAGTTTGTTGTAAATGTTGAGAACTTTAAGCTGACGCTGGGACAGCTTGTCTTTAGATTGGTGCATGCCGAATTCCATGGCCCATTCGAGTTCCGGGTAACTAGCGCCAATTTGATCTTCGTCGCTTCGATCATCACCCCAAAGCCCATCGGTGGGCGCTGCTTGCAGGATATCATCGATTATTTGCATTTCCCTGGCTAATGCATATACCTCAGATTTCATCAAATCTGCGATTGGGCTTAAATCAACTCCACCGTCACCATATTTAGTAAAAAATCCTACACCAAAGTCTTCTACCTTATTCCCGGTTCCTGCTACCAGGTAACCATGGAGCCCAGCAAAGTAATATAACGTAGTCATTCGAAGGCGTGCACGACTATTGGCTAATGCGAGGAATCGCTGCTCTTCATGGTCCACAGCTGGTAATGCAGATGTAAAGATTTCAAAAGTTGGGGTTAAATCAATAGTAAGGCGATCTACGTTGTCAAATTCTGCCTGTAGTTGATCAATATGTTTACCCGCTCGCGACACCTGGGACGGGGCTTGATGGATTGGCATTTCGAGACATAACACCGAGTGGCCAGTACGTGCCGCCAGTGCCGATGTAACCGCCGAGTCAATGCCACCCGATACGCCAACGACAAATCCGGAAGTGCCTGATGTTTTAGTATATTGGTAAAGCCATTGCACAATGTGGTGAATGACTGAATTGCAATTCATATTTTTCTCCAACCTAAAAGTTTAAAATTTAATGTCTTTGATACTGCATATTTTACCTTCCCCGGCATGAAAGCTGGACCGAATTAATGGATAATAGGGCTTCAATTTTTTGACTTTTCTTTATTTACCAATCTTGTGAGCAGCGATAACAGCCAGGCCATTCTGGAGGCCTATATTGAAGACCAGAATCTCGCCGAATTAATGATTCCAGCAGTGGGGCATTTGTACCGTGACAAGGGGGTGATAGTGACGATTTTCGGTCGCAAACTGATGAATGCCTCAGTAATCGATATTATCAAGGCTCATCGTTATGGCCGTAATATGGTGAGTCAAGTGCCTAGTCTCGGAGAAACCAGCGCAGTACTCGACACCATGAAACAAATGGCGCTCGGTGCCTCACGGATTGATATAGGCAAGTTAGCTCATGGTTTTATTCAGGCAGGGGGCACCTCTCTATCTGATTATCTTGATACGCAATTGGCGTCGGTTAGCGGAGGCGATAGTAATTTATTGCCTAAACCTCAGGATGTGGTGCTATATGGATTTGGCCGAATTGGGCGAATTCTGGCCCGATTGCTTATCGAAAGGACTACTGCCACTAACAAACTGCGATTGCGTGCCATTGTGGTACGAGGAGGTCGGCAGGGAGATCTCGAAAAGCGCGCCAGCTTGTTACGTCGTGATTCCATTCATGGTCCTTTTAATGGCTCAATTACGGTTGACGCGGATAATAATGCATTAATTGCCAATGGAAACTATATTAAAGTAATTTATGCAGATAAGCCGGAAGATATTGATTATACAGAGTTTGGAATTAACGATGCATTGATCGTGGACAACACCGGTAAATTCAAGGACGAAGCAGCATTGTCTCGCCATTTGGTACCCAAGGGAGCCCACAAGGTGTTGTTAACCGCACCAGCTGGCGGTGATATTAAAAATATTGTGTATGGTGTCAACCATGAGATGATCAATTCTGATCCTATTGTTTGTGCTGCATCATGTACCACCAATGCCATTACCCCGGTACTGAAAGCGATTAATGATAAGTATGAAATTGTTAGTGGCCATGTTGAAACGGTACATTCCTATACCAATGACCAGAATTTAATCGACAATTACCATTCTGCTGAGCGCCGGGGCCGCAGCGCACCACTGAATATGGTGC
>JAVJHY012113619.1:0-27488 GCA_035593235.1 Phascolosoma agassizii
CAACTGGGCATCGGCACAGGCAGAAAACACAATGACTGGGACAAATATCCCTCTATTTCTAAGACCTTGCAAAAGTTGAAAACCATCAATACCCGGTAGGTAGAGATCGGTCAGAATAAGATCAAACGATCGTTGTTCAGCAGCAAGAGTGATTGCAAGCGGCGTTGAATAGCATACCTGGATATCAATCGAATTATCGTGAACCTCAAGCATCACCTTCATCGCATCAGCAACAAGACGATGATCATCTACGAGGAGAAACTTGAGCCGATCCCTGCCGTGTGACGTACACATCTTGAACTCCCTTGTCGACTGTATTGTCGACTGTATTGTCGACTGTACACACTATAATGCAATATATCCCAATACTATATATGGAGCCGGTTAATATGCCGAACGGAACCACATCATATCGTCATCAATAGTAATCGTATTTTGATCTAATGCTAGCTCGAAAATACTTTAGCGCAACGGCACCAAACCTTAGCACTAGACTTTAGTATAGTCATAAGACAATAACCCCTATGCGGGCTCTTACATTAGTATGACCTCTAAAGGTTACTTGAACATGCCAATCGCATCAGCGATTCAATATACAAACAGGCGGGATACAAACAGGCGGAGCCAAGATTCATGAACAAGTTTACGTTCTTCAAATCCAGGCAGTACGACAAACTGTCAGACGAACAAAAAGACACCGTCACCGCCGAACAGCTCAGAATTCTGATGCTCGAGATGAAAGTCAATGGTCTCAGCGTCTCATTGTTGATACTGGGAGCCTGTCTCGCGTTGTGGGGGCATATTTCCAACTTTTTACTGATTGGGTTTATTGTTCTTTACATTCTCGAAGGATGTTGGAAGATTCCAATGGGGGCACGCTTTGAGAAAGAGCTTAAGGCGGGAAATCTGGATGTTGAAAAATGGTATCGATTGTCGTTTATCTCGGCAGGATATACATCAGTGGTCTATGGACTTGCCTCACTCGTAATGTTCATGCCTTTACCTTTTCCCAATTTGATCGCGGTTATTTGCGCCTATGGCGGTCTTGTTTTTATGTGTTTTTCGATTGCAGTTGATATGCCAAGGAATTCGTCTCTATTAGCTGTTCTACTCGTATTGCCAGTTATAGTTGCACTTCTATTCAGCGGCAACACGATGTTAGTGTTAAGTGGATTGCTATTCGCCATGATGACAGCAGTTGTTGTCAACTTTTCACGCAGCACCGCGGACCGATTGATAAGTCTTATTGTCTTTAAAGATGAAAATAATCGATTGCTTGAGCAGCTGCAGCGTGAGAAATTAACCGCAGAAGACAGTAAGCAGTTAGCCGAGCAGGCAGTGATTGACAAAAGCAAGTTCATTGCGGGGGCAAGCCACGATCTCCGGCAACCGCTACACGCATTGGGTCTGTATCAAGTTGCGCTCCGAAAGCGCTGCTACAATGAAGACAACGCACATCTAATCGACTCAATTGAACAGTCGACAGAGGCCCTGAGTCAAATGTTTAACGGGCTACTTGATGTATCGAGGTTGGACGCTGGTGTGATAGATCCCGCACCACAGAATTTTTCCATGAGTGGTTTACTTTCAACTCTTGAGAGAGAGTACTCGCAGCAAGCAAAAGCCAAAGGCATTGATCTGACGTTTGATGTCGGTACTATCGAAATCTACTCAGATCCGGTCCTGGTTGAGCGCGTTATTCGAAATCTATTATCCAACGCTGTGAAATTTACTGTGAATGGACAAATAGACATAAAGTCGAAGGTTATTGGAGACTCTATTGAGCTGATGATCATTGATACCGGCCGTGGAATTTCAGACGAACAGGAAAGTCGCGTATTTGATGAATTTCATCAAGTCAATGAGGATGGCCATTCCAACGATACAGGGTTCGGACTTGGACTCTCAATTGTCAAGCAGATTTGTCTGCTGTTAGAGGTTCCCTTATGTATGCAATCAACGCATGGAGTAGGCACCTGTTTTACATTGAAATTCGAAGCTGCTAAAGAAAAAATCAACCCAAATCTGAGACCAGTTCAACCACCCGTTATACCCAATGGGAAACAAATTCTAATAATCGACGATGAATCGGAAATTCTAAACAGCATGCGTCTGGCGCTTGAATCTTGGGGCTATTATTGCGTCTCAACAGATAATGCTGAATATGCCATCGACCAGGTCGAGAACGGACTTTGGAGTCCGTCAGTTGTTATTTGTGACTATCAGCTGCAAGGGGAATTAAATGGGATAGAGGTGGTATCCATACTCAAAGACACGCTAACGACGTCGTCCGAGATATTGATAATTACCGGCGACACTCGTCCAGAGACTCTGTCGGCAATCCACAAAAAGGGGTTCGCTCTTCTACAGAAACCAGTACAGCCAAAGGAGCTAAGACAGCACCTAGAAGGAAAATCAACACACCGTACGCTCGCTTCACTTGAATCGCCGGCTTGATGTTCCCTGAGTACGATGATGTTGACTCGCAAATATTAGAATATTAGGGGCCCTAGCCTGGATTATTCATGAAGGATTCGTCTTCAGAGTCAGGCTGCCTAAACAGATTGTTCGATCGTCCGAGATTCGTAAAATAGACTTCGTCGTCCCATTGGCGGTCTTTTGAGCGGGATGACGGCGTTTTCTACGGGTCGAGGGAGCTATGCGTACCAACGACACACTCATTAAACGTATCATTCGATCGGAACTCGATGCCTACTTCGAGCGACTGGACGGACAAGCGCCACATGATCTCTTTACCATATGGTGATGTCCCAGGCAGAGCGTACGTTGTTAGGTTGTGTCATGGAGCAATGCAATGGAAATAAAAGCAAGGCATCTATCTATCTGGGCATCAGTCGAGGTACACTGCGTTCAAAATTGTCTGATTCCGATCGTACTATCACAGTGTAATAGAGCAAGAAAACTCTTGAACTTGATGGCGAGATGCCTGGTTACCAGTTAAAGTGACAATGCCATTATTCGCTGTCCTTTTCCTGACTTTCTTCTTTGGCATATTCCTGCATGTTTTCGATTACTGTACTGGAAGGGTGGTAGCCTGTGGGTATGGCACTTGATCGTTTATGTGGTTTTATAGGTCTGCGTTTTCTAAGTCTGAGTAAAGCATACAATACCAACAACGCTAACACACCACTCATGCACCCGAAAAAGTAACTGATACCGAATTTATCCATTAAATAAGCAATGACAAGTGGCCCTGAAACCGCACCCATACCGCTGATCAACACCAGACTGCCGCTGGCCGCCACCATTTGGCTTGGATCAAGACAATCGTTAATATAAGCGATACACAGCGAATATAATGGAATGGCCAGACCACCAAACAGGCCCACAAGTAGCAGCAGTATAGGTAGCGAAACATTGGTAAAAATCGCACAAACAGCTGTTATTGCAGAGGCAAGCGCCGCGACAATAATGATAATCCAACGGCGATCAAAATGATCTGAAATAATACCGATAGGCAATTGCAGTAAAACAGTGCCGAAAACTGCTGCAGTCATGAAATATGATATTTGTTCCAAATTAAATCCAATGCGACTGGCGTAGACAGGACCAAGAGCAAAAAAACCCGCCATTACAAGACCATTAACAAACATACCCATAGAGCCTGTCGGTGACAATCGCAGCATTTCATGTAGTTTCATGCTGCTTGTTGATTCGAAGTTAGGTGATGGTGAAGCAGATAAAAGTAATGGGACGACAGCAATCGATATCAATACTGAGGTTAAGATGAACAAGGGATATCCCATTGGGTCAGCCAGGTTTAGAAGCAATTGACCCAGGCCAACCCCGGTAAAGGTGACAATCATATATAATGACAATACTTTGCCTCGGATCTCATTAGTCGCTTTATCATTAAGCCAACTTTCGGAAACCACGTACAAACCTGCAAAACAAAATCCGCTAATTAAACGCAATACAATCCATACATAAATATCAACAAACACAGCGTGAATTAATATCGCGGCTGAGGCCAATGCAGCCAGCGCGGCAAATACTCTGATGTGACCGACTCTCACTACAATTTTTGGTGTTACTAAAGAGCCGCCCAGAAAGCCAAAATAAAATGAAGACATAATCAAGCCAGTGGTGCTGGCTGAAAATCCTTCCTGATCTGATCTAACAGCGAGTAATGTGCCCTGCAAACCATCACCTAACATTAATATGCCAAAGCCGATCAGTAGTGCCAGTGAAGCAGAAAGGGCCGAGCGAAAAGAAGGTTTTGTTGTTGTGTTTGGCATGCACGTTTAATTGAACAGTGAGAAGAAACAGTGAGAAGAAACAAAGACAAGAAAAGGATAACAGAATCAGGCTTTACATCAACATTTGACGCTAATGGCTCTGGTGGTAGTAATTAGGGTGTTGTCAAGTTAAGTTATTAAACTGATGATTGGGAAACAATTGCAACAAGCAGATAACCGAACGGGTAGCGGGGAGATAGGCCTCCCCCCACTCTCGCTTACGCTTTGCCTACTCGAATTAAATGACCAGACTTAAATGACCAGACTTAGATTTTCTATAAATCTGGTAGCCTCAAGCTAGGCAAAGCTATCGTCCATCAGCTGACCGAACCACTGCCCCATTTCGCCATAATTTTTACGCGATGCTCCTCGCGACGCACCCGACGCACTAGGTGCGACTTTCATGGTTTCAGTTACAGCATCGTAGCCGAACACTGCCGTTAACCAGGTAGCCGTGTCTGACGTGATCGGTGAATAACACGCCGAGTTTGTCACTGGAGACTGAAATGGCTCCTGACCATTGAGTGATCGAATTATTGCATCTGCGCACACTTTCGCCTCGACATTTGCAATGTGTCCGGCTTTGGGCTGTGTAGTGCCTGCCGAATCTCCAATCACATGCACACCCGGCATTTTCTTGGTCTCGTAGTTGAGAACGTTAACGTCGGTCCACTTGCCATCGATATCAAGAAGATTGTTGTCGGCGAGTAGTTTCCCACCACTCTGGGGCGGTATCGGATTTATCACGTTTCCGTAAATCTTTCCCCACTCAGTAGCCACTGAACGATTGACAGGGTCAATCGATTTTATTTCGGTACCTGCCATGTAGTCGATAACTCCACCATGTGTGACATTAAATGCGTGCGTGAAATTTTCACGTTCAGCTATGATATCCGGATTTGCATCAAGCACGAGAACCTTGCAACCGCTCCTGTTTTTCTTCAGGTAATCAGCAACCACACACGCGCGTTCATACGGCCCTGGTGGACACCGATATGGTGCTTTGGGAATTGTCATTACAAATACCTCACCATCGTTCATGGCTCGAATCTGGTTACGGAGCGTCGTAGTCTGTACCCCTGCTTTCCACGCATGCGGAAATCTGGCCTGATCGTTGGCATTCTCAAGGCCCGAAATCACATCCATTTCTATGCCTGGAGCAACTACGATCCGATCACATTTGATGATTGTGCCAGGGTAAATGCTAACTTCTCCCGGAGAGATAGAAACCACCTCACCTACGACGCGATCAATTCCATAGTTTTGCTCAAGCGCATCGTAACTGTAGGTCAATCCGCCAATCGAGCGAGAACCATTTAACACCAAATTACTCATGATATTTGAGACATAACTGGATTCACGCTCGATAAGCGTTACCCGTAGCTTCAAACCGCCCCAGAGTCGGAGGTATTTAGCAACTGTAGCACCTGCCATACCACCGCCGACCACAACAACGTGACCTTCCGTATCTCCGGACACCTGGGCCGGATTGTTATCCTCTTCCTCTTCCTCATCTGTCTCCTCATCATCTTCCTCGTCGTGTTCGTCGTGCTCATCCTCTTCGTCGTGTTTTTTCCGTTTTCTCTTTTTTCTCTTCTCGTCAGCCAGCAACGATCCTACACCTGATACACCTACTACCGATGCGCCCAAATTACGTACAAATGTTCTGCGTTTCACAACTTTTTACCTCCATAATACTGATCTTCAGTGCAATTGATAATGCAATTGATAATGCAAAGGATTGACTAACGGCTTGCCAGATACTCGGCAATCATTCGGATTTCCTCGTCGGTGAACCCTCGAGCGTGCACACTCATGATTCCCTCGTCTTCGATCTGCATTTCCTGCATTTCCGAAATGATTTCTGAGACAGATTCTCCAGCCAGGCTGTCGAATCCGCTCGATGCATTGCCGTCTGTGCCGTGACAGTTGAAACAATTGGATGCAAGCAGTCGCCCGTCAGATTGGTTGCCCTGTTGTGCGAATGCGATCGGAAATGTCGCCACTTCCGATAGAAAAACAAGCCCTACCACTAGGGTTGAATATATTAGTGTGCGTTGTAATCGAGATGTGTTATTTGCCATGATGGCGTACTCCTAAGTAACATATAGCATCTACCACACTACCGTTGAAACCTTAACCGTCCCTTAAGATCTTGCAGAATTAACCATTGGTAATCTGCGACAGTGGCATATCAAGATTCTGCCGCAATTGGGAAATCCAGGTTAAAATTGTCGTTTTAAATCGCATTGGATACGACGAGCGTCCTTCGGTTTTCACATCGATTGATACTGGTCAATACTCCGGGGCAGAATTGGGGTTATAATCCACGATTTAACCATCTTAAGGAATGCCAGTGAAATTATTCAATGTAGCGCTACAAAAGCACCTGTTAGCCTTTCCTATCTGGCGCGCCATGCAGACTTGAGTTTCATGGGCCAACCTAACCCTGAAGACGAAGGGGCGACGTTTCATGAGTCGTTGCTCGATGGTGTGCTGTTTGCCTCCGGCAGGCCAGTCTACGTCGTTCCCTACGTGGGTCGACCCAATCAGACTGTTCGTAAGGCAGTGGTTGCCTGGGATGGCGGCAAGAAAGTCGCTCGGGCGTTAAATGACGCAATCCCGCTGTTGCAGGATCGTGACGGAAAAACCGTACTCCTGGTTATCAACCCGGAAGAGCGCCAGGCAGTTCACGGAGCTCACCCGGGGCGCAACATGGCCGAGCATCTTGCGAAACATGGCATCGATGCCGAGGTAGACGTGCAAATGACCGCCGGATTGACTCCCGACAATATTATGCTTAATTACCTGGCGGATGCCGGTGCTGACTTACTAATCATGGGAGCTTATGGTCATTCAAGGCTACGTGAAAAAGCATTTGGTGGTGTCACCAATGCCATCATGCATCAAATGACCGCGCCGGTTTTTATGTCGGAGTGAGCCCAAGCCCCTGGTAGTCTGACCCGAGCAGTTTGCCCCTGGTAGTTTGCACCTGTCGGTTTACTGGGGGTAGTTGGACGCTGGGTTTTAGCGGTCAGACATCCAGATGTGTCTGGTACCAGTGTGTCAGCAAATCCTGCTGTGTATCAGACAATGCAGAAAACGGCGGGCGCATTAATTGCCAGCTATCATCGCTTTCCATTTTTGATTTCAGAAATTTTAGCGCCGGTATAATTGGATAGCGACAAATCTCGTCCACCATTGCATTAACCAACAAGTCTTCGTTTGCAGAATCGACCACGTCCCTCATTCGCTGCGGCAACACATTGGCAAGACCGCAAATTGCGCCTTGCCCTCCGTTTTTCATCGCGTCTGCGAGTTGTCGCTCATCACCCACCAGTATGGCAAGGTCACTATGCTGCTGCAGGAAATTACGGGTGCTGGCGGCATCGCCACTCGAATCCTTGACACCGATAATACAATCAGCGAAGCGATCGCGCAGCCGGGAGACTAACGATGTACTGATGGTGACTCCGGTTTGCGACGGCAGGTTATAAAGAAGACAGTCTGGTAATTCAGCACCCACGCGTGCAAATACAGCCTCATACCAGTCGAATACGCCATCATCTTCAACCGGTTTGAAATAGTACGGGGGCGCTATCAGCATACAGCGACTGCCAAATTCCATAGCCTGATGAATCTGTGAAACAGCAGTATTGACGTCGGTTGCAAATACTCCACTAACCAGTTGATAGCCTGTTATCCCTGCTTGAAAAAAACATTGCAACAATTGCTGCCTTTCGGCAGGAGAGATTGACGCAGCTTCGGCTGTTGTACCGAGCAAGGTAATACTGTTGCATCCTGATTCAAGACACCACTTCGCATGGGACAACACTTTGTCGTAGTCAATATTTGGAATGTCAGAGCCAGTGCTGCTCGTGTAACAAGTTGCCAATGCTACAGAGAGACCAAATTTTTCCGAACTTCCCATGACAAAATTATCCGTTGACGAATAGCCTGTCGCACAGCACTAGACAAGCTCGCAATACTACTTATAACGCGACACAGTATTTGAAGTCCAGAAGAAATCCGGATATAACCAGAAATTAACAATCGATGCTATCCACTGGATGTAGCAATCTTAAGTGGTATGATGGGCTACCACTAACATTAAAGGGGAGGAGAATTTATGAAATACACAAAATCTATCAAAGTCATCGCACAGGCAGTTGGAGTCACTGCGATGCTGGCCATCGCGGCAAATCCGGTAGTTGCCGCTGACAAAATAAAATTACGACTGTCCACCCCTGGTACTGAGGCTGGTTTACGTGAAGTGGGCCTCGCCACGATTTTTGCAGATGGCGTGTCGGAGTTTGCAGAATATGAACCTCATTACAACGATACTCTTTTCAAGCAAGGCACAGAGCTCGTGGCCATCGCGCGAGGCAACCTGGAAATGTCCATCACATCGGCACAGGAGCTGGCAAAATTAATTCCCGACTGGTCAATTTTTACCAGTGGTTATTTGTTAAGCGGCGCAGAGCACCAGAAGAAAGTCTTTACCAGTGATATTGGCAAAGAAATGTATGCTCTGGTAGAAGAAAAACTCGGTGTCAAGCTGCTAGGTGTTATGTATTTTGGCAAACGTCACCTTAACCTGCGCACCGATAAAAAGATCAATACACCAGCCGACATGGCAGGCGTAAAACTGCGCATGCCTGGCACAGACGCCTGGCAGTTTCTAGGCAAGGCGCTCGGAGCCAATCCGACGCCAATGGCCTTCACAGAAGTCTACACGGCACTGCAAACCGGAGCTATCGATGGTCAGGACAACCCGCTACCGACTGACAAAGAAAAGAAGTTCTATGAAGTGACCAAACAGATTATCCTGACCGGTCATCTGGCGGACATGAACTTTCTGGCATTCAGCAAGAAAGTATGGGATACGCTGGACGCAGATCAACAAGCTGCTGTAATGAAAGCAGCTGAAGCTGCCTGCGATTCCATCACAGAAACCATACTGGCAACTGAAGCCGAGTTAGTTGACTTCTTCAAAGCCGAGGGGCTGGATGTTTACGAGCCGGATCTGGATGCATTCCGTACCACGGTTCAAAAAGCCTACCTTGGGTCTGACTTTTCAAAAGACTGGCCAGAGGGCTTACTGGATCGAATTAACTCTCATTTGTAGTTGCTCTTATATCGATTGCCTTAAATTGTGTCGCAATTTAGTGAACCAAACTGTATTGCATCGCAATTTAGTGAACAAATCTGTATTGCGTCGCAATTTAGTGGACCAATCTGAATTGCGTTGTAATTTATTGGCCAATCAACAAAAAGCCTGCTGACATGAAACAGTTGGGAGCTACCCTAACACTCTGGTTTCACAGGCTCGCAGACAGCGTGGCGGTAGCATTGCTTACCGCCATGTTTATCGTCTTTATCCTGCAGATCTTTTTTCGCTACGTCCTTAACGATCCGATCGGCTGGACGGTCGAAGCCTGCCTGCTGTGTTGGTTGTGGCTGGTATTCTGGGGTAATGCCTTCAATGTGAACGACAGTCAGCACGTACGGTTCGACATACTCTATACCGCCGTACCAATACCGGTGCGTAAGATTTTCAGCCTGATTTCAGCCATTGCCATCATTGCCGCATTTGCTATTTCCTTTCTACCGACGCTCGATTTCGTCAGTTTTATGAAGATTGAGAGCACATCACTACTGAAGTTTCGCTTCGACTACGTGTTTGCTATTTACCTCGTGTTCGCGTTGGCGGTAATGTTTCGCTATGGCCGTCGTATAGTAGCAATCGTATTTTCCGCCTGGAATGTGTCGCCAGAGAATATCGATGCTACCTCCAATGACTGACAGCCCACAATTTCAATGAGCAGCGAGTTTCTCGTCTGCATTAGCGTACTGTTTGGATTGGCTGCCATAGGTGCGCCTATCGCGCTATCCATGATCGTAGCTGCCGTTACCTACCTGGGAATTTCCGAGCGTGATATCGGTTTGGCTGCAGAGCAGATTCTTCAGGGGTTGTATAACAGTTTCATCCTGCTGGCCGTGCCCCTGTTTATCGTTGCGGCCAACATCATGAATGCCGGTACCATCAGTGACCGCTTGCTGAATTTTTGTGTTGCCCTGGTCGGACGATTTCGCGGCGGCCTGGGTCATGTCAACGTAGTAGCAAGTCTGATTTTTTCCGGCATGTCCGGTTCTGCAATTGCAGATGCCGCAGGAATCGGCAAAATTATAATTTCAATGATGACAAAGGAAGGTCGGTACACACCCGGTTTCGCAGCCGCCATAACCGCAGCATCTGCGACTATCGGGCCAATCATCCCGCCATCTATCCCGATGGTGATGTATGCGCTGGTATCGGATACATCAATCGGCTATCTGTTTTTAGGAGGCATTATTCCGGGCCTGTTGATGGCATTCGTACTAATGGTGATGATCTTTTTCCTGGCTAACAAAAAGAACCAGCTGGTGGAGGAAGCTGTACCGCTGCGCAAACTGCCCGGTCTGACGGTTCAGGCATTTCCGGCCTTGTTAATGCCGGTAATACTGTTGGTAGGCATTTATGGAGGTATAACCACTCCCACAGAAGCTGCCGCAGTGGCTGCAGCCTATGCATTTCTTCTCGCCACAATTTTTTATCGAGCACTGACAATAAAGTCTGTTTACAACATCATGTCTGAAAGCGCCCGTTCAGCGGCGGCTATTGGGCTGGTTATAGGTGGTGCACTTATTTTCAACTACATCGTGGCCAGCGAGAATATACCCAACCAGGTAGCAGGTGCACTCAAAGGCCAGGAAATATCACCCATAGTTTTTCTGTTGGCGATAAACCTGTTGCTGCTATTAATTGGTTGCTTACTGGATGCGACAACTATTTTACTGGTTATCGTTCCGCTATTCATACCAACGTGTCGTGAACTGGGAATTGATCTTATACATTTTGGTGTGGTCGTTGTGGTTAATTCAATGATAGGCCTGATAACGCCACCTTACGGAATGCTACTTTTCGTTATTAACGCGACCACCGGCATCAAGCTACAAGAGATTATTCGTGAAGTATTGCCCTTTCTCGGCGTTCTGCTGCTGGCGCTTTTGGCAATGACCCTACTTCCAGATCTGGTCTTATGGCTGCCGCGATTGCTTGGTTACAATGGATAGTTACACAGGTTAGTTACAAAGGCTAGCTGCAAAGATAAGTTACAAGGGTTAGTTGCACAGGTTAGTAGCCATAGATGATACTGATTCCCAACAATGCAGGCGTTAATACCGTAGCAACTACGTTCAGCCCCAAGTACGGTATCAATTTCTGTAGAGAGGTAGCATGGTTGGTAGCACCAAAAAATACCACCACCGAAAGCCCCATCGGTATCAAGCTGATAACACTTAGTTTCGGCAATATACTTGTGTAGATTCCTGTAACGATGATTCCACACGCAGCAACTGCAAAAACAAGATATAAAAGAGTGCTTTTCTTTACTCCATAGACAATTGGAAAATGCCGACGCCCAACACTCTTATCAGCCGCTATATCAGGATATTGATTGAGTAAAAGAAGATTACTTGCCAGAAAAAATGGCAAGAGCGATACCCAAACTGCCTGCATCGAATACCCACCGGTTAAAATCACGTGCGTACCGATTACCATCAATGGACCAAAACCAATACCCGGCGCCACTAAACACAAAAACGGAGAACGGTTTAGCCACTGTGTATAGGTGACGATAATCAAAACACCGATCAGACCCAAGGGAAAAATCAACATGCCAAGATTAAAAGTAAAATAGATACCGATTAAGATAGTTAAGATTAAGCTGAGAATTGCTACATATAACACCGCATCTATTGCACCAGGATTTTCGATCAATGCACCGCTTCCACCACTGAAAGGTGTCTTCGTCGTTTTGAGATCCAGGCCACTGCGAAAATCATGGTATTCGTTAAAGGTATTAACACTGATGTGTGCCAATAAAGCACCGACAAATAGCAGAAAAAAATCAGAATAAGGTATCTGTATCGAAGTTGTAGCCGATGTCGAATAGCCTAAAAAAATACTCACTGGAGTCAGTATCAGGAAGGGAATCCGCATAGATCCAAGAAGAGTTTTCATATCTTACTTCAAGCGCGATGGCGAGTACATCTGCCGCCTTCCAGAATATAGTATTCGGATTGGTTGTGCTTTAATGTTAAAGCCTGCTCAATTGGCAATCCTAAGTACTGCTTTCTTACGACCCTGCTGACCATATCATGAGTAATTGCAACAACTGTTCTTCCACTTTCCAATGTATTTAACCAATCATCAATACGAATTGATATATCTTGATAGCTTTCTCCACCAGGAACTTTGTAGCTCCAGTGGTTTCTGACCCTTTCTTCAATTTGTCCTGGATATTCATGTTCAATCTCCGCTTTTGTCAGCCCCTCCCACACGCCGTGGCCAGCCTCCATTAGTCTCGAATCTGTACTTATCCGATTGAGAGGAATATGCGCAGCGTTACAGATAATTTCGGTGGTTGCAGTTGCCCTTCCACTTGGGCTACTGATAATTTCGACCTTGTTATCAATTACACCGTACCGAAATAAACTTAATCCAACAGTCTCGGCCTGCCTTCTACCAACAGCTGTTAACGGAGAGTCTCCATGCCCCTGGCGTCTGCCGGCAACGTTCCACTGGGTCTCGCCATGACGAATCAGATACAGTTTGATGGTTGGATCCAAGATCATATCAGCTAGTTTTAGTGATCCATAGTTGAATTACAGTTTTCTTTCAAAATTCCTCACCCAGCAGTCTCTCCGCATATCTGGGTTCTATCCAGAAATTATAAAACTCTTGAGCATTTGGATCGGTTAGTTTAGATTTTGGAGATACAGAACGAGCAACTGACGCTATATAGTTTACAACTCGATCACGTGAGCTGTTTTCCGTACTTGCCCCAAGCCACTTATGCAGCGCCTTCCCCCGTTTTGGGTTTATAATTAACGTTTTGGATTTATTTGTACCATCGAATTCAATATGCCATCCCGGAAGAGCCACGACAGGAATTACTTGAAATCGAATACCACATTTCTTCTCGATAACACGCTCGAGAAACTTTGCGTGTTGTACAGCTTGATCAACCGGTTCAGAGGATGAAAAATGAGGAAACTTAAGCTTTCTACCGTCAAATCTAACCGTTGCTTCTTTTTTATTCTGAGAATCGGATTTTGATGGCTTGCGTACCGCTTTCGTCTCAATCGCAAAAATTTTGTCATTCCCTATAACAACATGATCAATATTGCCGTATTGATAAGGAATATCATGGAATACGTAGGCACCTTTTAACATCAATAGGTTTAGTTCTTGTCCAGTATATTCCTCCCCTTCGCAACCGAGTCGCATCGCATGAACCGCAGGCAATAATTTTACAATTTTAACGAGGTAGTAAATTATTCCAGCTGTTGCAACGATCGGCAGAGCTATCAAATCAATTTTATTAATGAGTAATACCGATCCAACTAGCATCATGGCAGCAATTACGAATAAAAAATAATAGTATGTAAAATCATAACTCATATTATCGTATTCTTTACGCACGGATTGACCGGGTAAACGGAAAAGTTCTTCCGTGAAGGGAGAGAAACGTCCTTTCTTCCTGAGTTGCCAAAGCTGGAGGACAATCATCAGAATAAAAAGCAAAATAATGAAACAAAAAGCTGCGCCGGCTAAAATGCTCTTTGGTATAAAGATATTCATTTTGAAACTCGATCTGTAAAATGCGTGGTTGAATAATTAGTGCCCTGTACCGGTATTACCCTATACCAGTACTACCCTGTACTAAATCGGGCCATCAAGTTAGATTAAATGCATTTTTTGGACCCAGAAAAATGAACTAAGATCGGCTTACGGGGTTTTTCATTGGCGTTGATAAAGCTACTACAAACACAGACTGAAGTCACTCCGGCAAACCAGCCTCTTTGAGTAGATCGCAGAAAAGATCCATATCGGCAGAATTGGCAAAAGGCAATATTCGCCGAATATATCTCAACGTAAAACCCGGGCTCGCACGCCTGATCTCCGAGATAACTTTTGTTGCACTTTCTGCTCGTCCAAGCACTTCATAGCAGGCAGCAAGCAGCGCAAGTGCATTTGCGTGGGTTGGCATCGAAACTGTCGCACGCTCTATCTGAGACAATGCCTCATCATATTTTCCTGCAACGAAATACGCACGGGAGTTGTGAATGAGGTAAAGCCCAGGGTAGAGAGGGTTCAAACGCATTGCGGTTTCTATTTCTTTCACAGCCTCATCTCCATTGCCCATATAAGCGTGCAACGCTCCCAGCAGCATTCGAAAATGAGCGTTTGACGGATTGAGCTTAACTGCCAAATGCAACTCATCGTAACCACGTTGGAAGTCGCGATCTTTCCAATAGATAGCAAATCCTAGCGTACAATGTGCCCAGGGTTCGTTTTCATCGGCTGCAACGGCCGCTTTCGCATGTTCAAGTGCCTTGTCAAAAGGACGCTCTGGATCATCGCTCCAGCCATTGGATCCCTGAGTGTGCAGTGCCCAGGCAAGTACTGCATGAGCACGCGCAAAGCCTGGTTCAAGTTCAATTGCCATCTCTGCTTCTTTTCGCGCCAGCACTGTACCCTCTGGCGAAAAAGCCCAAAGATGCTGCTGCGCTTTAAGCGTATGCTCATAGGCACTAACCGCATCAGCATTGTGTAGCCGGAGTCTTGTATAGTGTCGGTACGTTAAACGACCTACCAATGTGTTTACAATGACAGTTGCGATTTCTTCCTGAACATCGAGAATATCCTGTATTTCACGATCGAACCTTTCGGCCCATAAAGTGTTCTGATTTCCAACTTCAACTAATTTCGCCGTTACCCTGACTCGCTCACCCGCTCGGCGGACACTACCCTCCAGTACATACTCTACGCCTAGGTGGCTCGCGAACTCATAGGCGGTTTCTTCCCGTTCATGGAATGCAAATGCGGAGTGGCGAGCGATAACGAAAAGCTCGTCGTAGCGAGATAGATCCGTAATAATGTCATCGGCTATTCCATCTGAAAAAAATGTCTGATCCGGTTCTGCGGAAAGATTTGTGAAAGGTAGTACAACTAATGAGGGTTTATCCGGCGTTGATTGATGTTCGGCTTTGAAAGTTGATACTGTTGCCGGGACGAACAAATAACCACGCCTCGATACAGTTTTGATTATCGCCTGACGCTTTCCATCGTCTCCGACGGCTTGACGCGCCGCACTTATTCGGCTGGCAATTGCAGAGTCTGAAACTATTCGGCCCTTCCAAACGCCTTCAAGCAGATCCTGCTGGGTTACGAGCTGATCGGGTCGCTTCGCTAGATAGATCAGAAGATCCAGAACCTGAGGTTCCACAGACACCACCTCACCCGAATGCCGCAATTCACTGCGATCAAGGTCGAGTTCAAAATCATCAAACTGAATAAGGCCCGCGTTCTCTGTAGTCACCGAGATCAGCTATCTTCCGGAATGTACGACTCACGTTAGCATAAATGGACGAAATGAGGATTAAATCTGGACGAGATCTAAAGGACTTTCAGCGAGCCCGAGCTCAACATGTACCCATCGCAATCGATCGGTTTGAGATCGAAAGATGAGTAACAGAGGAGAGCCTAACGTGAACAATAAACCTGAAAAAGACATTGGTACTGCGGTCGAGTATGCAGACGTACTTCGCCGCATCGAAACGCAAAGAGTTGTTCGAAAATTCTTCACTCGTATTTTTCAACAAATGCTGCTGCAATTCAAGCGGATTTACCCTGGGAGAGTCTATTGGAAGTCGAGTTAGTGCACGGTATAAGCCCCACAATCTTCACGAACCTCATTGGCAGAAAACTCACGTGATTTTTCTGTACTTGCTTCTGGGTCTGTTTCCGGATATGTTTCTGGGTCTGTATCTGGGCCCGTTTCTGAGTCTAAGTGAATCTCAGCGGTTTCGACGGTATCCTGCCAATCCTCACAATAAAAGCCGCAATCAGGTACGGCCCTACCATCCGGTCGTTTGAAAAACAGCTGGCCACTATGATCGGTTTGAATGGTATACCCACCTTCGTGGACGAGCTTGTGATGACTGGAGCAGAGCAACACCAGATTCGCAAGAGTTGTTTCACCACCATGTGCCCAGTGCTTGATGTGGTGTGCATCAACAAATCGCTTATGGCTGCAGCCAGGAAAAGCACAACCACCGTCACGGGATATAAGTGCACGGCGAATAGCAGTGGTTATCGTGCGAACTTTACGACCAACATTCAGGGTTTCACCTTTTGAGTTTTCAATAATTGGCACAATTGAACCATCGCAGCAAAGTCTGCGTACCGTCTCTATTGGGTATTGAGAAGTTGCGGTGTTGGTATTTGAAGTAGACCCGGTTAATGAACTCTCATCTACATGTACAACAACCTGATAGTTATCTGCGGTTGACCGAGGTTTTGCATCCGACAGGGTAGACGCTTCATCGTCAGATATTTTGGTGTCCACAGTGTCAGCGCAATCAACACTTAGAAACCACCGCATAATATGCACCAAAGCATCTGCCTGCATAGAAGACCAGGAAGGCTCATCATCAAAAGGTGAATGGGTCAGGCTAGCGGTGCCAAGTTGTGACGCATACTGGACTGAGGCTTTCTCCACGGCCTTGTCAATAAGCTCACCGTCTTCTGCGGGCAATTCAATTGAAAAGTGCAAGGTGCCCTTTGCAGCGTCAGGCCACACCCGAAACTCACGTGAGTTTTGCGCAACTTGTGCAACGGCGGTTGATTCAGGTCTGGCATTTGAGCGTTGTTTGCAGTGTTCGGTCAGATGCTGCACCGTCATGCGTCTGGCCATGGCAATCAGATCTTGCTCGTTCGCGTCAGTTGCTATGCGGGTCATAACCCGCACTTTGGAGTATGACAAGCGGCCAGCTTCAAATTCCGCAGAGATACGCGGTAATTCTTTTAAGGCATGGGCAATGCGTAGTTTCTCACGCGCGGCTCCAGTACCGATATCGCAGCGCCATTTCAGCCACGAGACGCCATCAGTAAAACTCCAGCGGAGCCATCCAGCGCGTTCATCGAATTCGCGAATGAGAGTCAAAAGCTGATATGACGAAGCGTTGATTGACCGGTTGAGTTGACCGATGGCTTTGTCGAGTTCGTCAATTTCTATGCGTCGGGTGTGAGCGCTGGTTGAGTGTGAGACAATGGAGTGAGTTTGGGTATGCGTATGCATCAGTGAATTTCCTTTTTTACTGGATGTATTTACAGTATACTGGAAACACCAAACCCGGTCTAGCCTGCCTAGTTCACTGGAGTGCTATCAATTCACTGAGACATGTTTGAGTGCTCTTCCAGCCAGTTCCGCAACAGGCGATTAAACTCCTCGGGTCTTTCAACAGGTGTTGCGTGCCGACTGTCCTCGATAACCACCAAACGGGCATCTTTAACTTTTTTGGTAAACACCTGCTTGGATTCGAGCGAGGTGTAGTCTTCACTGGCGGCCATCACCAGCAGCGGTCGTTTAAATTCTGCCAACCGATCGGTCACATCCCAGACTATGATGGCCTTGAACGCGTTCCGATAACTGGCGAGGTCGTTGCGCGCCCAGCGTTTGGCAAATGCCAGTCGTGTTGCTTCATGCTGATCACCAGGAAACAGCTTTCCCGCTATCACCTGGCCGATTTTTTCCATACTGAAAAGTGAGACCAGGACCTTACGTTTCAGAACCGCAAGATGGGTTGCCAGAGTGGTCGGTTTCATACTCGGTGGGGTATTCAGCGCGACAACGGTACTAACTGATGTCGGATGATCCAGTGCACATTGCACCGCAATCATTGCCCCCATGGAGAGACCCACGAGATGGCAGGGTCGAAGATCGAGGGTCTTGATTAATTCGTTAAGGTCATCGGCCAGCTGTTTGATCGAAAATGCTGCCTGCGGTTTGCTGCTTTGACCATGCCCGCGGCAATCGAACAAAATCACCTGGTAATCACCTAAAAACGCGTCTCGTTGCAATTGCCAATCTTCGGTTGAAGAACCTAAACCGTGTATAAAGACAACCGGCTCTCCGCTACCATGAATCTCGTAATAAAGTTCAATGCCATTGACGCGGGCTTTGTGCATAAATCTCATCCGTAGGTTGATGGCACCTGTTGTGGATTATACGAGGTTTCAATGGGGTCGCCGGAATGGGTGGTATATATTTCCGAAACCCACTAATGGAGAGCGGGAAATAATACATCTTAATCTTGGTAATAGTACCAAGATTAAAAATGTAGATCTTGTTATCATTAACTAAGGGGATAAATCAAGAAACTAAACATGGAGTGACGTAAGGCATGAACTCAATTAATGAAGAGAAACTACACACATTTGTTGGCAAGGTACTAGGAGATCTCGGTGGAGCTGGTTCTGTACCGCTTGTCCGAATTGGTGACGCACTTGGGCTCTACAAAAATCTGCATGAAGATGGCCCTGCTACATCAGCAGAATTCTCCGATCGAACAGGATTTGCTGAGCGCTATCTCAGGGAGTGGCTTTATGCTCAGGCCGCATCTGAATATCTAGAGTACGATCCAAAAACTGAGAAATTTACTTTGCCTGCTGAACAGGCAATGGTATTTGCGGTAGACGATAGTCCCGTGCATTTACTACCAGCCTTTGAATCCACTTGGGCGTGGGGTGACAACTACGAAAAAGTTCTCGCAGCCTTCAAGACAGGCGATGGGGTCGGTTGGGGAGATCAATCCTCTTGTCTCTTTTGTGCGGTGGCAAGATTCTTTCGACCAGGCTACGTTAATAATCTCATTTCACAATGGATACCGGCGCTAGATGGTGTGGAAGAAAAATTAAAACAAGGAGCTCAAGTTGCTGATATTGGCTGCGGCCACGGACACTCCACAGTGATTATGGCTCAGGCATATCCAAATTCGTCGTTTACTGGCTACGACTTCCATGAGGACTCTATTAATGCCGCGAGAGAACATGCTGCTGCCCATGATTTATCTGATAGAGTTAAGTTTGAAACCACACAGGCTAAGGATGTGCCGGGTGATAGCTTTGACTTTGTAACCTTTTTTGATTGTTTACACGACATGGGGGATCCGGCTGGTGCTGCCGCACATGTGAAGTCTATTCTCAAGCCTGACGGTAGTTGGATGATTGTTGAACCGATGGCTAGTGACAATGCCGAGGACAACCTAAACCCGGTCGGTCGACTCTACTACGCCGCTTCAACCATGGTTTGCGTTCCTACGTCACTCAATCAGGAAACTGGCGCAGCGCTTGGTGCCCAAGCCGGTGAGGGAAAGCTTCGCGAAATGATTCAGAAAGGTGGATTTAGCCGTGTGCGAAGAGCAACGGAAACTCCATTCAACATGATTCTTGAAGCCCGTCCCTAGTAGTCTGCGCGGTAGAACGCGAATGGCCTGCGGGTCTCGCAAGGTGTAGCGTTAAGCTACCGACAATATATGCAAGTATTTTTCTCTGTACCATATATCACGTGAAGAGTTGATGTGTGGCCACATTAATTCTATCAGCTTCCACTGGGTCCGACACCTGGGCATGTACCATCTTCTATACTACCGCTAGACATTAAATACCCGTGCTGCTCATAACAATCACTTAGATGACGTTGCGGAACGCTTGGCAGATTTTTCGAAGCACAAGTAGTGGCAGGACGGGTGTGTTATCTGGTACAACCACTTTCACGCTTTATTACCGGGGAACTCGCTTAACTTAACGGCAAGTTACATCTTAGCTACTTCAGGAAAATTCACATTGAAAACAATTACTCCGCAAATTGACTTTTCAAAACAGTTGGATGGGCTATTTGACCTATCCGATCAAGTGGTACTCGTACCTGGCGGTTACGGCGGTTTAGGAGAGGCGATCTGCTGGGGGTTGGTTATGGCCGGTGCCCAGGTCATTGTCGCGGGAAGAAATACATCCAGGGCCGAACAATTGGCAGCCAGCCTCAGTGACCGAGGACATACTGCAACTTCGCTGGAGCTGGACATAAAGTCAACTTCACAGATCACTGATTGCGTGAATCGGGTGGCAGGGGATTTTGGACGCATAGATATTCTGGTCAACTGCATCGGCATCCAGCGAGAAGAGCCGTTGCTCGAGGTTACCGAAGAAGCCTTTGACGACGTGTACGAGACCAATCTAAAGTCGGCAATGTTTCTTGCCCAGGCTGTGGCACGACACCAGGTGGCAATGAATTCCGGGCGTCAGGTTCACCTGTTGTCGGTCAGATCCAAATTGGGGCTGCGTGACCGAGGCTATTCGGCTTACTGTAGTACAAAGGGCGGCCTGGTGATGCTGATCAAGCAGCATGCCATGGAGCTGGCACGACATGGCATTACCGTGAATGGCGTTGCACCGACTTTCGTATACACGGAGATGATCCGTCACGTGATGGATAACCCGGAATTTCGCCAGGAGCTATTGCAACGTATTCCTCTTGGGCGAATTGCAGACCCCAGCGATGTTGCAGGGCCAGTGCTATTTTTTTGTTCCCCTGCAGCAGCGTTTGTCACCGGCCAGATTTTGTATGTGGACGGCGGAATTACAGCGAGCCAGTAAGCAGATATGAACTCAACACGCCAGATCGGGGGGCTAGAACTGGGTGCTAGAACTGGGTACTAGAACTGGGTGCTAGAACTGGACGCTGGATCTGATCGGAACACTTGGTATCACCACTCTGCCCCTTCTATGCTTCGCAGACTCTTCGAGAAAAGTTGCAAGGT
This sequence comes from Phascolosoma agassizii, assembly GCA_035593235.1. Lineage (NCBI taxonomy): Eukaryota > Metazoa > Annelida > Sipuncula > Phascolosomatiformes > Phascolosomatidae > Phascolosoma > Phascolosoma agassizii. The sequence goes on from JAVJHY012113619.1 coordinate 20,970, forward strand.
GATTACTTACGGCCTGCGCATCATCTGAAGCACCGTAGATAAAGTTTGATTTGCGGCGGCGCATATAGCTCAAACCCATCGCGTAGAGACCCATTGAATCGGCATTCGACCTACCGACAACCCCACCGTTATGACTAAGTTTCCCTTTACGATCCAGTACTGGCACATGCAACCAGGAATAATCAGCCTGGTATCCAGTCGCCCAAATTACACTGTTTATACCGCTTTTAGTTAAATTTAATTTTAACTGAGACCGGTCCGGAATCACTGTTGGTTTGAGTCGTTCAGGCGCTAAGTTGTTCTCAGCACCACCTTGTCTGTTGGCGTGTTCGTCAAACAGGTCAAGTAGTCGGTTGAGTTTAATATCAGCCATTGCGCAGCAGTTTCTCAACGAACCTGAAAATTGTGCAGTGCCCTCTCTGATGGCAGCTAGCCGACCAACAATCGAAACCCCCTCACCGGTTAGTGCATTCAGGTCCAGCGTTTCACGCTCGGGCGTACCGACTAATTGTGGCGATGGTACGCGTCGAGCCCGGTTTGAATCCATTTCGTCATCAATTTTACGGTCAAGAATGCCTGCCACATCCATCCACCACTGAATATCCCGGCCACGGTAGGTCCTTGGCATTCGAACATGTTCACCTACTGCAAGTGTCACGGGGCGACCCGAGCGATGAATTTCTTTTGCAAGCTGCAATCCAGTTGCAGAAGCACCAACAATCAGAACACCGCCTGGATCAAGCTGGGAAGGGTTCCGATAATCCATTGGTGTTAACGAACGTACAGATGCCGGGAGGGCTTCAGCTAGTCGTGGCACAACTGATTTATTGCAAATTCCACTTGCCAGGACAACACACCGACTCTGCCAATGGCCCAGGTTTGTTCGTATTGTATAACCATCAGTTGTCTTTGTTACCGAGGTAACTGTAGTGCCGGTTCTGACCGGTGCTGATATGTGATTCGCATAGTCGCTAATGAAGTCGGTTATCTCGGGCATCGTCATATACCCATCCGGGTCATCACCGTCGTAGCGGTGTCCCGGCAGTACGTTTTGCCAGTTGGGTGTCAACAATCGCAGTGAATCCCATCTTTCTGAACGCCAGGAATTCGCAACATCTCCACGTTCGAGAACAACATGCTCGATTGAGCGCTCAGTCAAGCAGCGACTAATTGCTAATCCAGCGTGTCCGGCACCAATGACAACCGTAGTCACGGTGCCGGAATCACTGCCTACCGAAATTGGTGGCCTGATTTTCACGCCACGATAACCGAAACGTCGGTCGGATTGGTGATTACATCGAATACCGCAGATCGTTTTTGCGACTGCGCGACGAGAGCCTCGATATCCGCACGCGATGCATCAGCATCAATCTCATATTTCACAACAACATTGTCGAAGCCATTACGGACATCACCGTCAATCCCAAGAATGCCTTGAATATCCATGTCTCCAGACACTACAGCCCGAACTGAGTGCAACTGAATATTGCGATTCTGGGCCACTGCCGCAATACCGGCTGTCAAGCACCCGGCCAGTCCCACGAGCACATACTCAACCGGTGTCGGACCAACATCCTCAGATGCGAAGATTTCAGGGTGATCGGTATCAAATGTAGTCGTGGTTTTGTGCTGTTGTTCCTCGCCCAGTCCGTAAAAGCCCTGAACGGTTGAACAACTATGAGTGCCTTTAACCCATTCACACGCGGCGCGCCATTGAAAGCGGGCTGCGTCCGGTGCCTGCGTGAGTGCTTCACGAGCACCCAACAGTGCAGCTACATTAACACCATTGTTTGCAGGTTCAATATTAGTTTCTACTTGATTCATTTTTTGTTCTCCATTATCTATTGAGTTTAATGCTGCGCTTTACTGTCAAAACACCGTTGCAGCAAAGAGGTGTTCTTAATATCTGTTGTTTAACCTTGTTGAGTACTATCGGTCATCTCTGTTAACAAACAATTTCTAGTATTAAATTGTTTTGTTTCAGATGTAACAGGCTGCTGAATTAACACAGGTCACGCGGCTTCATCTGCAAATTCGACCAAATTGTTCTCCGTTTCTCCCAGTTGACTGTCGGTTGAGGAGCAGAATTCAATATGCGCTGAAATCAGTCGAGTCACGTAGTCTGCGTGGGTTAATGGACCCATATGCCCTATCCGATCGAGTCGATCTATCTGACAATCTGGTAGTAATTCCATTAAAGCGTTCGAGATCACCTGCACTGAATGGGGAGAACAATTTCCCTGTAGCAATCTCACGGGAATCTGTAAATCCCGATATGTGAGCAATGGTGTTCCCTCACTGAACAATGCATCAAACGCTGGGTTTGCATTTGGTGCCCAAGACATCAGGTGGTCCCGGTATTCTGGTTTCATTGCTGACCAGGAACCCTCGCCATTCCAGTAATCAACAAAGCCTTGCATCGCATTCCAATAATCACCATTTTTGCAGTGAAGACGAATTCCGGATGCGATAGATTGAATTTCTTCAAGTGCTGTTGATGTAGTGGCACCCAGTTGAGGTAGCAGGTGGAATGCACATGGCTCATACAAAGAGATACTGGCGATACGCCGTGGCCTGACCAAAGCAATATGCAATGCAAGTGCACCACCATATGAATGACCAACCAAGTGAACCTTTTTGTCAGTCTGGTCGATTATCTGCAGGCTTTTTCTGGCTTCATCAGCAAGTGTAAATTGCCGATCCTCCAGCCAATTCATAGCAGCAGTTGCGCCATAGTATTCCGGAGTAAACAGAGCATGTTTCGGATCTAATGTCTGACCAAGAACCCGCCATTGTTTCGCATTGCCTCCAGAGCAATGTAAGGCAATAACAATATCTCCGCTGCATGCTTCTGTGAAGTTGTAGGTATCCAAGATCTTCTCCTTTATCTGGTTGTATTTGGAATAACTACAGTATCGACGGCCTTAGTTTCACGAACACTACAGCTCTGGCGTTTATTTGTTTCAATTGTTGCGGCATTTTGCACAGGAAAGATTGACTATGGACGTGGGTACGCAGTGACCATCCGACTTGAAACAATTGAAACCACTGGCTCAACAGAAAGAAATCGAATCGAAACCTCCCGAGTCGACACTAGTAGTTCATCCAGAACTCATGCTGAACCCAACTTACGGAGAGAGACAATGCCAGTTGAATCAATTATTGCGCTGATGAGTTTTACGTTTGTAATATCCATTACTCCTGGTCCAGGTAACATTATGCTGCTTAGTTCAGGCGCCAGATTCGGATTTAGACAGTCCATCCCTCTTGTACTGGGTATATGTACCGGTTTTATGATCTTGATTCTTTTAGTTGGAATGGGAATGGAGGTAATATTTGACAATCTACCGGCTGTTTACATAGGGTTAAAGATTGTTTGTGCAATCTACGTTTTAAAATTAGCGTGGAAAATTTCTCAAAGTCGTTCAATGGTCGTGGAAGAAGGAAAGCAACTTGCAGAACCCGTCACTTTGGTTCAGGCGGCTTTCTTCCAGTTGGTCAGCCCAAAAGCCTGGGCAGTTGCACCAATCTTAACGGTGTCATACACCAATCCGGATAACTATCTAAGCAGTCTCCTGCTGATGATACCTATATGTTCAATAGTAAATATCCCAAGCACCAGCGTCTGGGCAGTCTTTGGAGTTGCGCTGCGACCAATGCTCGGAGAAGGAAAGATCTCCATTATATTCAACTACGCAATGGCTCTTTTACTGGTAGGATCAATGATTCCTGTACTGGTAAGCTAGTACAATTTTTCGGTAGCTCCAGTTTAACAAGCCCTGTGCACATAATCTCTAGTACAATTGGTGTGCGCAAAGCCGACTTTAATTGGGCACCAATCGAGGGAAAAGATTATGTTAATGGAAAATCAGAATAATGCACCGGTAATTCGGCTAATCAACGCGATGCTAACTGAAGCAATTCGCGAAGGTGCATCAGACGTGCACATTGAAACGTTCCGCCTGCCCGCTTCACTCATAAACAGCCACTGGATCTCCAAGACTCTCGAAGTCAGGCTCTACACCAAGTCCAGGTGCATTAGAGCAATATAATCGACCATTTGATGTCGGTGGTGCCGAGGTTCCAGTTGATTCCGCATTGTAGGTATGCAAATCCGCAGTATTGAACAAGAGCTCCGCAGGTGTGGAAGCTGCAAAATGTGACACAGCCGCAGATACAATCTCGGCGCCCCACATGTCTTCACATACTACTTTTATCCCGTGATAGACAAAATAATCTCGGATTCGACGAGCTTTCGTTAAGCCACCAAGCCGCGATATCTTCACACAGGCCACGTCAGCTATCAGGTCTTGTGTCATTCGCTCTGCCACTGATAGCTCGGTCACTAGTTCGTCGAGTTTCATCGACAGGTTCGTGCGTGCACGCACATGTAGACATTCTTCGTAAGTGAGGCAGGGTTGTTCAATCACGATATTAAGATCGTCAACAGCTCTCACCACTTGCAATGCACCGTGCAGAGTCCACCTGCCATTTGCATCGGCATACACGAATTCCCCGGGTTTGGCGGCGTTTGCTGCCGTGCGGATAAGCTCAATGTCGCTTTCTGGATTTATGCCAACCCTGAGTTTAAAGTACTTGTAACCTGCGGTTCTGTACTCTTCGATCTCGGCCAATATTTTTTCCTGCGACTGTTCCATAACACATCGGTACAGTGGGGCTCCATCGCACAACTTCCCACCCAGCAACATATAAACAGGTACCCCGGCACTCTTACCGAAGATGTCCCAGCAGGCAACGTCGATAGGACCCTTTGCGTAGGGGTGACCTTCAATAGTTGAATCCATAATCTGTTCGATTTTGTTGAATTGACGGGGGTCGTTACCTAACAAAGCCTTAGCAAGCCTTTCCATGGCAGGGAGCCCTCCGAGATTGCTGTTTCCCCATGGGCATGACTCGCCGCATCCACTGACTCCGGCGTCTGTGTCAACTACGACGACTGTGCTATTGAAAAGATCATCCGAGAGTTGCCCTCGATCAGCAGAGCGGTCTCCTACCTCAAGTTCTCCCGAAATGTACGGTAGGGATTTCTTAAAAACACTAATTTTTGTGATCTTCATAACTTTCACTATTTTTGAAACGAAACATGAATTCTAAATGCTGAACCTTATTTTAGGTCAAGGGATGATTTGATACTGCTTGAATTAAAAAAACCGAGATACAAACTAAGAACTATTTCATACTGAATATATACGAGAGTCCGAAAATGGCCGATCACGACTATAAAGCTGACGGGGGAACTCAACGTTTAGCTATGTCTGTTTATCTGTATTTCTTTCTGAGGGCCTCTATGTAGTGGACTTCAGATGGTTGCAGCCCTACAAGCTTCAAAACGTTCGGCCGGGGTTTCATAGTTTAGTGTTTTTCTTGGTCTTTCGTTTAGCTGTCTCGCAATTTCGCGAAGACCATCGCCCTGGCGCCACCGTTCCCACATCAGGGATTTTTCTTGATCTGAATATCGACAATATCGAAGCACAATAATTCCTCCTTAAAAGTATATTGTGTCGCATCGATTGGTTGAACCCACCGATCCATGCGTTCAGACGGATCATTGCCCATCGAGACAAGACGGGGAGCACGCGCATTGTTCTACCAAGGCAGAGTTGCTTTTACGCAGCCATAAATTAAAGGAGAAATTCCGAAACTGCGTTGTGTGGGCTCGAAGCCCAATAATTAGGAAGGTACACACTTGGCAGTCAATCTGGAGTCACGACGCTGTACTATGACAGCGTCTTCTAATAGCCTGCTCCAGACGAGTGCCTCATTACCTATTGATCTGAGTAATTACGCACCAACGAGTAGGAAACTCGATCCACCGGTACATTGAAGTAGCTTCGACTATATTCTCGCCTTGCATCGACAACACTAACTCCAATGTCTCTTAGCTGTTTTTGATTCAAGCGGGACAGCGCCGCTCTTTCAGATCGCACACGCTCCATTAGAGCTATTCGAGTGATAATTCTATCTAACAAAGACTTCAACGTACCAGGCTGCCTAACTGCACTGGGCATGTTGTAAATTTCATGGTTGTCCTGATCTATCGCGTATTGTGAGTACATATCTTAATTCTCCTGATTGAGTGTGGGGGTTCTATTAAATGTCTATGGAGCCAAGTGAAGAGATATTCAGAGAAGCCCAATTGTTTATTTCCCATGTAAATATCTCCCACGGGGTTTCTACCTCTAATTCTTCAAAATCATCTTCTGACCAAGTATCAAACATGACGCCTGTCTGTTCTTCGTTGATTCTTCGATTGCTATTGTGAGCATTTGATACGTTCATTTTCTTCTCCAATCCGTAGTTAACTTGTTGCTGTAATTAAACAGTAACTACAGTATCGGCTGCCAATGTTTCTAGAAAACTACTAATAGAAACTATTTTTGTTTCATGTGTTTCTTTCATGTGTTTCTTTCATGTGTTTCTTTCATGTGTTTCTTTCATGTGTTTCTTTCATTTGTTTCTTTCAAGCGTTTTAAAGAAAATTAGCCGCACAGATTTGTT